>WOVY01000537.1:1757500-1917500 GCA_013436015.1 Rhipicephalus annulatus | reverse complement strand
GGAAGTCATGTACGGCATAATTTACCTCCGCCTCGTAACGCTCTGTTGATTTTGAAGTGACATATGAACTCTCCTCATTCGTGCTTCGCATATCATAGATTTACACTGTACGTGGGATCTGCCAATTTTCTCTATCTATCTATCTATCTATCTATCTATCTATCTATCTATCTATCTATCTATCTATCTATCTATCTATCCGCCTACGACTTTTAGCTCTCCTAGCCGTTTCGATAATGGTATCGATACCAAACTTTGTATCGTGACTGTATGAAGAACACATTTGTTTAGCCATAACATGAAAATCACGACATGTATGTCATGAATGTAATAATTTACATTTATTGGTTCTGCAACTCTTGCGGTGGTTTCGTTCACATGGCATGTTTCAAAACTGGTATGGTATGACATAATTGTATGGCGAACACAAGCGACAGACCCTAACATGAAAATCATGACATGCGTGTCATGTAACAGCATGACTGCATGCCATACTCATGATGCGCTTGCGGCCATTTGACTAGCGTGACATATACCAATCATCGTATTACAGTGCGTGAATGGAGAGAGAGAATAAACTTTATTGAAGAATTAAAATTACGTGACTAATCCCGGGTGGAGCCCTCTTGTAGAGCCCCACTGGCCACAGCGGCTCGCCGGGCCTGGTCTAGGGTCACCAGTTGGCTCCCCTGTGCCAGCTCGGAAAGCCGTGCCTCCCAAGACCACGTTGTGAGTGTTTGTAGTGAGCGCACCAACCTAGATACTGCATTGGCTGGCCGCTCGGTACATTGGTAGGTTATGTGTGTAAGTGTGGCTGTGTGGTTACTACACCATGGGCATACCCCTGTTGTGTATATATGTGGAAAAATTGCGTGTAGTTTTGATATGTGGGGGTATGTGTTCGTTTGGAGGCGGCGCCAATCCCGGGCTTGTTGGCTGCTTAGGTTCGGATGTGGAGGGGCGTACGTGCGTCTTGTAAGGCGTTGGTTTTCCAATATCTGCCTGCTTGTTACACTTTGCTCTTCATGATGCCCTGTGAGGTGTCCTGAGGAGAGTCCTGCGTCTCGGCCAGTAAGTCCGCGAGCTACGCAGTTTGCCTCCTCGTTTCCCCCCAGGCCGTCATGCCCTGGGCACCAAGTGACGCCATGTGCCTCCATCAACATGGACCCCAAAATATCAGTGACGCACCTTGGAAGTGTGCCTCTAAGGTATAAGCGACATGCAGCTTGTGAGTCTGTCAAAATATACGCTGAGCGCCCCCTTCTTTCGGCTTCTCTGATTGCCAAGGCTATGGCTGCTGCCTCTGCGGTGGCACTTGATCTGGTGCGTAGGGACGCGCAGGCCACGACTTTGCTTTGGTTAGTCACTGCCAATGCATATGCTTGTTTTCTGGAGCCTTGTGGTGGCGCGGGATAAAGACTGACGTCGGTAAAGTAAGTGTCTGGATCGCTACTTCTCTGCAGGAGTTTTCGTGCTCGCGCTTGACGGCGCTTTTTGTTGTAGAGCGGGTGCATGTTTTTTGGAACTGGTTCTACGATTATTTGATCACGTATTTGCTTGGGTGCAATGATTGTCTCATCGCCACAATATTGAGGGGTGAGAGGGTATCCCAGCCTCTGTAGCAGTGTTCTTCCCTGGAGCGTAGTGGTGAGTCGTTCTCGCTGTGCGATTAGCGTGGCGGCGGCCAATTCTTCATACGTATTATGCATGCCGAGTCCCATGAGTTTTTCTGTGCTTGTGCTGTTCGGAAGTCGCAATGCTGCTTTGTACGCAATTCTGATGAGTCTGTCAATCTGCTCTATTTCGGGCTTGCGTGTTGATTGAAAGGGAAGAGCGAACGTGACTCGGCTGAGAACGAAGGCCTGTACAAGGCGTACCGTGTCGGCCTCTGTCATCCCATCATTACTTCGCGCAATTCTAGCTATAAGGGATGCAATACTCTTTACGGTGTGTTTGAGTTTGCCTATTGCAGTCTTTACGCTGTTGTTTTCTTGCACGTGCATGCCTAACATTCGAGCTACTGGGGTCCTGTTGATGATCTGTCCGGCAATTTCTAGCTGCAGCGCTGGTGCACGGTTGGACCGAGTGCGTGGGGGTCTTATTTGCAAATATTCCGATTTGCTAGGTGCGCACGACATGCCTGCAGCAGTGAGGTAGCCTTGAATCATGTCTATAGCGGTTTGCAGTACATCTTGTCGTTCTCCATAGGAGCCCTTTGTTGCCCATAGCGTAATATCGTCCGCGTAAAAGGCACAGCCCAGGTTTGGTACAGTCTCCAGCTGGAGGACTAGTTTCCGGAGGCCGATATTGAATAAAAATGGAGACAAGATGGAGCCCTGAGGTGTGCCTTTCAGTGGGAGGTCGTATGGTGGTGATTTGGTACCAGCTATGCCAATCTGCGCCTTGCGATTTCCAAGAAAATCAGAGGCATAGTTGAATATGCGTTGTCCGCATCCAATGGCTGCAAGACCGTCTAGTATGGTAGAGTGCGCAATATTATCAAATGCTTTTTCGATGTCGAGTGCAACGAGTAGATTGTTGAGACTACCTGGCGCTGGGTTAAGCACTTCCTCTTTGAGCAGTAAGAAGATATCCTGGGTAGACACTCCTCGCCTAAATCCGTACATAGATGTTGGTAGAAGCCCCCGTTCTTCTGTGTATTGCTCAAGGCGAGTGAGTATAACTTTTTCGAAGAGCTTGCCAATGCATGACGTTAAAGAAATTGGTCGTAGCTGATCAAGGCTTCGCCGTTTGCCTGGTTTAGGTATGAGTACAACCTGTGCCAGTGTTCATTCTGCAGGTATCTTTCCACTCGGTGTCCAGACTTCCTGATTAAAGTGGTCTGTGGTGGCTTGTAATGCTTCATCGCTGAGGTTCCGTACCATGGCATTTGTAATGCCATCCAATCCGGGCGCTGTATTTCTTTTGAAGCTTTGAGCCGCTGCATAAACCTCAGCAAAGGTTATGGGGGCGTCGAGCTCAGTGTTGGGTTCTCCATTGTATTCTTGACTGGGTGTTGGGCTAACGTTTCGCTTGCGTTCTCCTGTGTAGCGTTGTTTCAGCTCTTCTATTAACTGATGCTGATCACCTTGAAATTCCCCAGCTAGCCGTTGAAGGGTAGCGTTTGTTTCGGTTCTTGTTGCAGAGGGATCCCAAAGACTCCGTAGGATGTTCCACGTCTTTTTCGTGCTTAATGTGCCTTTTAAGGAATCGCAGAAGGTGCGCCAGTTGTTGTTGTAAAGTTCCTTTGAGTATGCGTTTACTTCCTCCGTGATTTTCGCTATACGGAGTCTGAGTTTCTTATTTAGCTTTTGTCGGCGCCACCGTTTCGTGAGGCCTCGACGAGCTTCCCAAAGATGTGTCAAGTGGGTGTCAATGGCAGGTGCGTCGGTAGTTGTTTGATATATCTTGGTGTTCTTGTCATAAAGACCCTTAATGTACGGTGTCCATTGGGCTATAGTTGTTGGCTTGGGCCCGTCTATTTCCTGTTGCTCTCTATATTTAGTCCAGTTAGTCAGTCTGGCTTTTCCGAGCGGGCGTCGCAGTCGAGCTGTTTCATATGTTATTTGCACAATATTGTGATCGCTGCCCAGATTGTCGTCCAGCACACTCCAGCGCATGGTCGCGGCATTGTTGGTTACGGTAAGGTCGGGAGTGGTGTCCCTGTTGACACTGTTTCCTATACGAGTTGGTATGCCCGGTGTCGTGAGGAGTGTGTAGTCGTAGCGCTGTATCGCTTCTAAAAGTCGCGTACCTTTGGGTCTGTCTGCGCTATAACCCCATGTGGTGTGCCAAGCGTTGAAGTCCCCAGTGATGATCAAGCGGTCGCGTGGTTGAAGCTTGTTGTTCAAATAGTGGAAGATATTGCTGAATTCTGCTTTTCTGTCTTGTGGGGGACTGTATATGTTACATATAACCTGCCTCGGGCGTCCTTTCTTCGCTGGCCAGAGCGTTACGATAAGGTGTTGCGTCTCTTCGTTCGGTGCCGTTATGCATGTAGCTGCCAATTCTTTCCGGACGAGTGTCGCAATCTTAGGTGTATTTGGATCCATGTACAGTTTGTAGCCAGAAACTGTTTTAGGCCTAGTTCCCACCTCAAGCAGATTACGTCAGGAGGAACCAGCGCCGCCTTTATGTATAGAGTGAATGTAGCGTGCTTGTTGTGCAGGGAACGACAGTTCCAGGACCATATAGTGAGATTCTCGTTTGCTATGCGTCGGTTAATTGCCATGATGCGAGGAGGTGAGTGTGCTTTCAGCGTCCGAGGTAAGCATGCTTTTGGCGTCGGACTCCTGGGACCGCGTTTGGCTCTGCTTACGTCGACGCTTCGTTTCTTTGTCGAGGCTTTCATGAACGTATCGCTTCAGGTCTTGAAATTCGACAAAGAACTGTTTCATTTGGGCTTCTGTTTGCTGCAGTATGTGCTGTTGCATTAGCTGCAGTTGTTGTTGTAAAGTGGGGTTTGTCGCTGTTTGCTCTGTTCCTATATTGGCTACAGGATCTCGTGGTGGTGTCGATTGTGGTCGGATGTGCCCATTGTCCCGTAGCTTTTCGCTTGGGTGGCTAGTTAGATTTTGAGAGGCCTGGACTGTAGTTTTCGGGGTGGCTCCCATTAATTGGGCCAGCTGTTTTTCCAGCCACATTATTTTGTTCTCGTATTTGTCAAGGCGTTGCTTAAGCTGTTTGTTTTCAGCGATTACTGCTTGATAGTGTATGTTTTGTGTGATGGGGGGAGTACATGCAGACTTGGGAGCCACGGCTTCCGCCCAGCTTACCGGAAGTGATGATGCCTGTTGGGTGCATCCTTGATCCCCGCCGTTGCCTTTGGCTCCCCCTCCTGGAGGACCGCGGTGGAGGTTCTGCTGAGTCGGTGCTGGCGCGCTCTTCTTGGATGGCGGGTGCGGCTTTCTGCCCGGGGACCGTGAACGCGACCGGGAACTGTGCTTGTCATCTGCTGACTTGTAGGCGTTTTCTTCCTCTTCAGAGGAGAACCAGCGGAGATTCTTGGTCCTCGGTGGGTCGTTGCTAGTGCCCTGTTGAAGCTTATCACTGGGGCCTGCTTGTACTTGCGGCTGTTTAGGCTTCGGCGGCTTAAGTCTTTTTTTGCAAGTTGGATCTCCTGTGGGGTGAGCCTCCCCGCACGAGGCGCAACTAATAGAACACGGATGTCCATCCGTTGGATTAGTCAGTCCGCACAGCCGGCAAATGGGGCGATCCGGATGTGGGCAAACGTCCGCGCGGTGTCCTTTTTCTCGGCAGACCTTGCAGACTTGAATCGTAGGTCGGAAGGGGTAGCAGCGGAGTTCACCCCCGTAATAGTAGACGGTACGAGGTAGCGTTGGACCGAAAAATGTAATGGTTGCGCTTTTTGTTGTGCCTATCATTCTGGCAGTGATGATCTCCACACCGTGCGTTCTGACACGTAGGTGCGCCATGAGAGTTTCGGTTGAGGTGTTCATCGGTACGCCGTGAATCACCCCTCTCAGAGTATCGTCTCCATTTGCGGCGTATGCACGGACAGCGTGAGCCCTGCCGTTAAGCACAAGGGCGCGTATCAGACGCACTTTGTCCGCCACTTCCTCATATTTGGTCGACAGAATCGCTATGTTTGACCCTGGGTTGATTCTAAGGATGAAATGGTCATCTCTGATGCCAGCTTGGCATGCCTCGATGATTGCTTGCGCAAGCGTAGGAGTCAGAATGTTTCTCAGCGGGAGGCCCTGGTTTGGACGAATGACGATCTTGTAATCGTCCTTCGGCAACGGCGGTAGCTTTGGCAATTTCTTGAATGTTGGCGTGCCTGTCTTAACTTGGTCCTGGAGCCCTGCGCTGCCGCGTCTCCGCTCCAGTGCCTCTTGCTTGCGTTTTTTGGTGGATTTCGCTGCCTGCCAGCTAGCGTCCTCGTCTGCATGCTATTGAGCGCCGATAGCGTCTCGGCTCACCGTATCGTGGTCGCCCTGGAGTTGATCCATTTGGTCGTCTGCTGTACCATCCTGGTCTAGGAGGTGGTATTGTTGGTCGGTCGCCGCGTTGAGAGCCATAGCTGGATGAAGCTCCGACGCGGGCGTCCCCAGCGTCGGTGCAGCTGCCGGCGGCTCCCCAGGTCAGCGTTTGGTGAGCGTCGTAGGGGTGACGAGCTTTCTGAAGTCCTTTGGCACCTCCAAGTGGCAAGAACTCCTCTTGAGTGGTGCCCAGGTGTTCCTCGGAACTTCTTGAAGCTGATAGTAACGTTTTCGAGTGGTTGCAGACGGAAAAACACCACTAAAAATCATGAGAATCCAGAGCGCGAAGCGAGCGCGTCTGCACTACTTCGAGCCCCCTGGCGGTCTCTGCGTGAATGGATGACAAAGGTATGTGACTGGTGCAAACATGATAACCATGAGATGCGTGTCGTGTAACAACATGACGACATGCCACGCTCGTGATGCACTGGTGGCCGTTTCGCTAGCTTCACTTATATCAAATTTGGTATTATGGGACGTGAATGGATGACGAAGGTATTATACCTGTGCAAACATGATAAACATGAGGTGCGTGTCATGTAACAACATGTCTACATGCTACGCTCATGATGCGCTCGCGGCCGTTTCGCTAGCTTCACATGTACCAAACTCGGTATTACGCGACGCCAATGGATGACGAAGGTATGCGACTGGTGCAAACTTGATAATCATGAGATGCATGTTGTGTGAGAACATGACCACATGCCGCATTCAAGGCGCCAGTACATTTCGACGTGACGCGGGGCACGTATTCGCCGGAGTTCATTTCGTCGCGTCACGCAATTCATTCGCGTTTCCTCACGATTTCCTTCGAAGAAATGGGGACATTTTTTTCTCAATAAACTTTTTTTCTCTTCTTATTCTCTGTTTATTTTTAATTGATGTGATATATAAGGATATGTTAGGGGACAAGTAAGACTCCGGCTACTTCTTAGCCCTTGAGTGAATGTTGAATGCATATTCTAAGGAAAAAATAAATGCCAGTGCATCGAAAAACATAACACCCAAGCTCACATATACAAAAAAACAAGTTGATACGAAGATATAAAACAACACCAATACAAACATAAGAAAATGTTCGAAAGTCAGTGAGTAATCTCTCTGGTAATGTCTTCAGTTAGCATTCAGTCAAACCGGCATAAAATAGCAGTGCACACGCCTGGTACTTATGGAGTTGTATTCGCTCATGTGTACACGTCATTCACCTCAGCACACAGATATGATGGATGTCGTATAATATTGCGCATAATAAGTACAACATGTCTCATTTCTTCTTCTTACACTCATGCAGTGAAACGTCTTTAGTTTAGATTTTCCTGCCAAGCTTTGATCATCCATTTCTGAAAAGGCCGACGGTCGCAACAGGTAGGTGAGGTAGTATGTAGTATTAACGTAACGAATTTGTATGACTTTTAACGTCCTTGCTGCATTTAAACAATGTTCGGAAGCATTGCTCTAGAACAGTCGCTAACAAAGGGCAGTAAGTGGAATATAAATATCTAATAGCGCAACGCGCTGAGACTATGGACTGAAAGAGAAAATTTACACAATGCTGAACTCGCATATAAATTTATAATTCTAGAAAAAAGAACGTATGTATGAAGTATGAGTCGGCGAAACTCCGCCTATGTCCTGCAAACGAACATAAACCATGTCATAAACCGTGGTTATTTTACCACGAACATCCACCAACCAGCCCCACACGTGATCTTGCTTCAAAAAGGATGAGCTACTGGCAGACAGGTAAGTACACTTTGTGGGCCCAAGACCAAAAGCCATAATCCAGCTGGAGCTCTCAGATTTGTCACTGAAAAAAAACGGGAGTCGACGTGGCCGTTTTCTACGCATACTTGACTTTAAATTGGACGTAGGGCTAGTCAATGTTGCTCTCTGTGCTCTCACCCGTGTGTTATCTAACTAGGCAGCCGTGTTCTTCTGAACAACATGTAATGACGTATTCACCCCAGATCTTGTCCTGCTTTGTGAACTATAGCATTCCTATTGAGTCCTAATTTCTTACGTTCGCAGGGATAATACATCCTGCGGAATCATTCAAGCCAGCACGCTGAAAGAAAAAGTCGCTAACTTGTCTATACTGCACTGATTAGTCTTCGCGCGCTAGTAAGCATGCAGAACACGTTGCTTCAACGTGACTGTCGTAAGAATACTGTAGGTAGTTACTGTGTCTCAAAAAGTTTGGAATTCTCTTATATTCTATCCACCCCAATCTACCAGCACTCACCAACTTGTACACGTGCTGAATGTTTGGTGAGGAACGGAACATACAAATAGTTGCAATATCAACAAACCTACTCTGTTGCTAACGACGCAAAAGTAGGGAACGTACAAAACGCTATGGACCTACATGCATTATGCGCTAGCCTTACCATTGCGTAGTATACACCATTTATTTAAACTATGTTGAGATTTCGTATGATCTCTATTTATCTTACCACCTCGTGATATATAGATGGCAGTTGGACTTCCGATTGTTTTCATGCTATTTAAAAAAAGACGCTTAATTTAATAAGGATGAACTACAACGTAATGCTTGCTCTTCCATTACCATTCTGTGGAGCAAACGTGGCAAGCAGTGTCCCCCTTGCTTTACAAAAAACACGTCTTTGAACTGCCTTGATTCCCTAGGAGCCAATATCGCCTCTTCATTCAATATTGATTGCCCCGTATTTAATTTGCAGCCTCGATATTTTCTTCTTTGTCGTGCCTACAGCCAGTCGTTTCAACTGTGACGTCACCGATGTCGAAACGTTCCGCAGAGTCCTGATTAAATTTCATCTCCCACCGCCTCTTGTCTGGCCATCTTCCAATCGCCGTAAGTGCTGCAGATGTAATGCGTTCCAGCCACTGCGGTACGTTTTTTCGTTGTATTCGAGACGCTTGGCGGTGAAAAACCGCACAGCACACAGAAGAACGCGCCCTTCTTTCTCGAACCGCACATGAACTTTAGTCGACGGAATAGCTGGAAATAATAAATGAAGTCGCAATGTAAACGGAAGGAAAAGTGCCTGTTTCTATGTGTAGGCAAATACAGTGAAACCGAGCAACAACATTTAAATATCGCTGGAACCCCCATTCGGGCATCGCCTGTAGTACTGTTTCTTTCCCTCTTTGTGTGATACTTCAGGCCTCAATTTAAGATTTTTGTATATCAACAAATTGAAGCGCAAGTCGTGAAGAAAAGATCTGGGGAGAAAAATGGCGATCGTCGCGTGCCTTGATAAGCCGTTCTGCCGACACGCAGAAATATGTGCGGCACGCTTGTGAAGTTCGCGCTATACTTGTATGTGGAGCACGCTCAGCGAGAGTCCAATGAACGACTTTCCGAGTCGTTTTCAACTCTCGTGACGTCTTCCTATATACGAAAAAAAAAACGAGCTACATAGTCGGCAAACGTGAGAGCTGGATGCGAAAGAAGTGCATAAACAACCGCGACGCAGAATCAGCTTTCTAGGATTGACGACCAGCAAGAAAGAGAGGGAGAGAGAGAAAGGAAACGAGGACTTTCGTGATGAACGAGTTATGCCCCGTACACAGCCGTTAGTATGTACGGACGCACTTCCTTGCATATAGGATCATCGAGCCATGCAAGGCACATCCTACTGGCAGGCTGACCGGATTCCTTTTGTCAAAAAGACCACTGCTGCGCAGCTATGCCTTGATTACCTCTGCCTTAATTCCCCAAAAGCCGTCTCTCTATATAGCGTTGCTCGCTTTACTTTACAACCCTCTCTCCCTTCTCTCCGTTTTTTTTTTTGCCCAGAAAATGCTTCAATAGTGTTTCGAAATAACAAATGACATATTTCCGGTGAGGAAGTGACGGCGTCGCTTCCTTCTTCCCGTCGTTTTCTCTTTGCTTCCAGTTTAGCCCTGTGGCTAGAACGGAAACGCAGTGTCCGTTTTGAATGGGCAGTGCGAGGACTTGAATTTGTGACACTGTCCGTTGAGCTGCGCTTTTTTTTCTTACTTTTTAAAATATTTTTCGATGGTGCCAAAGCTATGCGAGGAACGTCTTTTCCGAGGCTGCAATAAAAGAGGCTCAATTGGGAACTTCGCGGGCATTTTAAACCGAATGGTTCTGACTGTAAGTCGTTTGGAGGCATTCATTAAAGGCCGGAGATAAATAATCAGAAACAAAAGCCGGCTGGCACTTTAACGTCCTTCCGAGCTCTCCCGACAGCGGGGAATTTATGAAGCGACGATTCAAGAAGCACTGCCATTATGCTTGAGGCAATTATGATAGGAAAAAAAGAAATAAGGAGTACAGAAGGTGAAAAAGTTGTTGAAGATTGTGTAATAATGCGGGAAACATGTACGGTGTTGCGGTAGCGTAAATGCCCAGCGTACGATTCGCGAAGATAGTGAAGAATTTCTCGACCTCTACACTTCTGCATTTCCCCGTGACAAATTAAGTACTTGGTGTTCAGACGTTGATGTTCCTCGGCAGTTTTGATTCGGTATCCTTACTGGTACGCCGTTACTAGGTCACTGTTCCCATCACCACGTGGAAGCGATCTTCGCTTAAAGCTTATTTCGTCCACATGGCCGACATCTTATCCGGGTCTCTTATCGCAGCTTAGCATTTAGAATCGCAGAAAGGCGAATGAAGTAATCTAGCTGTAAACGCTTCCGTATAAAACGAAACTTATTTCTCGCCTTTACCAAATGCGCGGAAGTCGTTTTGGTTCGCTGCTGTATAAAGCTTAGTCGCTCTCGTTTCGAATGGCTCACTCGGTCTCTTTATTTCGTGATTTACTTCTTCATTATCTCAATCTTCGAGCAGTAAAATAAGCACTGCGTCATTATTTACCTCGAGGTTAATTTAAAAGCCGCATTAAAAGGTTTTCAGAGATCGCTCTACGAAAGGAAGCGCTGCTGACTCTCTACAAGCAATATTTACCGACACTAACTTTCCCTAGCATTGACGATGAAGAAGGATGGAGAAAAAAGGCTTGGACTCATCTCGAAATACAGCCTCTGTTTTAAGGTGCAGCAATACTTTCTTCCACTGAGGGATTTCCGGGCTTTTAACTCACGATGAAAGGCTCGAAGAATCGGTTTATTGGTACGTGTGAGTTATTCAAGCCTGACCATCCTACATATTTATTTTTATTGAGGAAGATGGCGTGCTTGAGGGACCAAGAGAAAAACGAAACTTAAGAGAAGAACGACGAGTAATGGTGTCGTGGCTTCCATTTGCCGAGCTTAAGAACCTATCGTAGTTCCTCCTTCGCCGCCAAATTTACATTTCGCATCATCCGCTATCAGTCTTACTTTGCGGGGTAGCGTACCGAAGTATAACAAGTCACATGGGCGTTTCCTTTCAATCTGAAAAGAAATACCCTGAAGCTCGGTGTAGATAGTGTACTTTATAACTGCACATCGCGAAAGTGGAACAAATTTAGCGCACAGCTACAGAGATTATCAAGCAAAATAATACGAAAAAGATGGGGATGACTGTGACGTACCACGTCCGAAGGGAGAATTCGTGATTTCGCGGCGTTTTATTGTTGTAATTCTTTGACATTTGGAGGGTGTGTTGGTCTACGTGGAATGCATAGTGAAGAATGTTCTGAAGCACTGCCGTTGAAAACCACCATCGAAAGTCTAGCGTAATGGCTGACAGTCAGCTAGGGCGATCTTTAACGATAATATCGAATTGTTATTAACATTTCAAAACAGGCGATATTATACAGAAGCACTTCGACAAAGATGAGTCCCCTTATTGAGACTTGCGTGCCTTAAGCGCTGGTTTCCTGTTCATGCTACCAGAACGGTTACTCTGTCGACTATTTTGAAAGCGCCGCACGCACAGTTCTTCAGTTACTGCACCATCGCGACTTCCTGCACCAACGTGCAAAAAGCCAGTTCCTCGAACTGTGTATAATATAGTAGCTGGCTTTGAACGAAAAAAACACTTCTATTTTTTGTCAACACCAACGCGACCTCAGTCCCATTTTCATCTCATCAATCTACAACCCCTCTCCTCCAACTCCCTCTCGCTGAGCCATCGTCGGTCCGCATCCATTTACGCTCTCCGAGTACACGTTTCGTGCGTTCGTCGAGCGCGTCCACGCTTATGCACGGAAAGGCGCGAGAAGCGATCCTGAAAGAAACAAGGCCAAATAAAGACACGCAAAAAAAGTATTACTGGAAAGAAAGGCCACACACGTTCTTTTCTCCAACTACCGCGCCACCGGTCTCGGGCCTCATTCGGTGGCCTGGCTCAAGCAATCCCTCATTTTTATTCGAAGAGCGGGACGCATTGTCCGGGCCTTGGACTTCAGCCGTCCACAAAGGTCATTCGTCTTGTGGCGGCGGAGGCTGCCCCCGGAACACTAGCGCGGTCACCACGCACTATAGCTCTCTCCCCTTCCACATCCCTGCCGGCGGGGCATACAAGTGCGCCAGCGCCCATAGTCCCGCAATGTACACACAGATAACAGTCCATTGGATGCAGACTCGTCGCCGCTATCACGCGCTCACGACACCATTCAAGGCACTCCGAGGGCTCTGTAGAACAGCGGCGGGATGCTTCTCCCTCTCTGTCACTGAGGCGCTTGCATGAGAAAAGGAAGAGGAAAGATAGCTCCGCGGAAATAATGCAAGAGTGAAGGCCTGCCCCGAAAGTTCCCAGGAATACATAGAATAGGGCCAACAATATTTTGCTTCTGAGTGGTGCAGTCCTGTATTCGTGGTGATGGGCATATAACAATTTCATTTCAGCCATGTTGTCATTGTCTAAACGCTTTCACATTATGCACCCGGCAGTGTGTTCTTACATCTCGAAGAAATGCAGTAGTTTGGCGTACACTGTAGTTTAAGAGTGGACTACGTTTTGTTACATTGCGAAGGTAATAAAAACTGGGAAAACGTGGTGGCGCCGTTACGTTATGTGCACCAGAGCGACTGCCATACCATTTAGGTTTATAACTGCATATATGCCAGCTTTGAAAGGCACCCTTTTATCGCTCACTAAATTCGCTGTGCTAAGCTATAACGCAACTCAGAAGTGTCGGGTGACATGGTTCCTGCTAAGCAAGCAGGCATGGACAGCGAAATATTTAAAAAAAGTAAGCTCTCATAAACTGAACGTAGGGCACGAAGCAGACGAGGGCAACAACTCGAACTCTGGGCAGATTGCTCGAGCTTATTCTGAAGGAAGTAATCTGCGCCGTAGTTTAAACAGAATACTGTGTATCGAGAAGAGGGGTGAGGGGGGATGCTGGCGTTTAAAGGGATAACCATGCACCTCTCGTGTGCTGGTTTTTTCTCTCCCATCTAATTAAAAAAACGCCAGGTCGGCGCAGAAGGCGCAGCACAGTCACAGCGAAAGCTAGGAGAGCGGCCTTTCAGAGCCTTTCCAAAACAGCAAGCACACTTGCTTGATAGCCGCTAGGGCATTATTAATAAACTTTTGGGTAGTAGGCCCGCTTTCGCTATGCTATTTTTTTGTCATTCTTCTGAGAAGCTTTCGTCATTTGTTTGGTATCCGCTAAACACTTGCGAGGAATTTCGTTCCAATCGTTCCTGCAGTGGCTGACGACGATGAGGAAGCGTCGATGAAGTGGGTATGCGCCACAGTTAATAGGGGGACAAGAACAAGCTTTTTAATGGGTTGGAGCATTGAACGGCCCACTCGTTACGCTATTCGTAATGTGCGACGACTGGATGGTCTTTCGCTGTTATAAAAGGCTTTATAAGTCAAATTAACGCGATTGCTTTCCAGGCATCAAGCCTGCCTAAGGCAAGTTTGCGAACAAGTCCCAAGCACCGGGGTAGCTGAGTGGTAGAATACTGGGCTAGCACCCAGCAGATTCAGGTTTCTAGCTCCACTGTGTCTTTGGTGTTAACTTTTTTTTTAAATTTTGCACGATATGGTTACGGACGCCGGCGGCGGCGGCAGAGAACTGTGTGTTTCCTGAGTTGTGATCACATAACAGCTTTTGCTGTAAAAGAGGTCGCGCTAAGGTCAGCTTTCTGCGATCCTTTGCTCCGAAGCCGCGCTTTTTTTTTCTCTTTGGTCACTTCGCAATCAGGTGCAGCCTCAAACCAGGACACTGCACTGAGCTGCCTGTATAATATTTATCTCGCTGCACAAACTGCAAGATGGATATCACATTGGTCACGCGCGTGATGGCTAAAAGCAGTACACCGTTGCAAAAGAGCAGCTGTCGAAGACTTGGTCTGGTATTTTCTCCGTAGTCTTTAGCGATTCGCATGTTTGAAACTTTGTAATGAATGACAAGCTCTGAACAGAACGCTTTTTATTGGTCTGGAAATTGTTCATAGAAGCTTCACTACCGGCACAACGCCTCTGTAACCAGCCGTCAAAATCGTGCAGTAGTCCCTTTAGCAAGGCACTTCAGCCAGCCCAACAATTGGTGTTCTTGAAGCACAGCTGAAAAAAAAAACCAAGATGAAGGCAGCGACTGTTTCGACAACCAATTTTTCAACAAATTTCAATTGCATTCATGACCCCCTTCACCTGAAAAATAACGGGGCAATAGATACACAATACACATAGCCAGATATTTACAATGCCACATAACCTTAATATATGCGTTGCTTACTGTTAACACATCTACTTCTCCTTGCCTCGACTTTATGCTACTAACATTGGCACCTGTGTTACCGCTGCCTTTCTAAATTATCGCCCTTTGCGTCTCGCTCTTTTGTTGTAATATTTGCGTTGAGCTTGCTCCTTCACCAGCTGTATTCACGAATCACAATCTTTTTATAGACTTTTGCATCACTCCTGCACGCTACCAACCAATATGAATAAATTGTTATGCTGCATGAATAATGACTTTTGTGATGAAGTTTGTCGAAGTAGGGAAGTCTCAACGTGGTCACAATGGCAAAGTACCATAGCAAGGCTGGCAAAGGTGGCATGGGCTCTCACGTAACCAGAACTTCGAGTTGTTCGTCCTCTTTCACCGGTGCATACACCTTGGTGCATCTGCTCCACTACACAGTGAATAACAAGTTCCCTGTCGACTACTGGTCAGTAAAAATGTATTTATATAGCACTTTTATTCCTCTGAAATTATGTAACGTGGCTGCTTGCTATTTTTTTTACGCATTGGCACTTCTACACCCATTAGACGAAATACGTGTCACTGCATACGCGTCAATCAATAGGTCCAAAATTGAATTGACATTTATCTCTGCATAGAGAGGTTACGTAGATCGAATACGTAATAAAACAAAAGATAGAATGAGGTTTTACGAGTGAAAGTGACACCGAGGAAAGCGGGAACAAAAAATAAAATTGCTCGAAGACTCCGCATCATTCGCCAATCTTGCCTCGCAAGCTCGCATTCGAAATGGCGCGTGACCCTCCTAGCTTACGTCAACTGCCTTTGTTGCAGGGCGCAGTTTCAAACGGTACGCGCAGAGTTAACTACGCTTGAAACGACGTTCTCTCTGTTGCGCAAAGCACTATATGATGATTCCGCTTCGTCCTTCCATAGAAGTCCCTTTGACTGCCTGTGGACAACATGCCGTCAACATTGAAAAAGAAGTACGTCTCTTTCGCGTATGCATTGTAAAACAGGCAACCAGTGAGCGAGCCTGAAGACGAATCGAATAAGTGGAACGGGTGGCGTTTCGCTGGGCTGCGTTTGGCGGCAGCAACAAATCAGTCCCGCCCCGCTCTCAAATGAGACGGAAAGAAATAATTCGGTTTTTCCTTTCCGGTGGCCTAGAGTATTCATGATGGCCTCCCTTTTGGCGTCGACAAGGCTACGTTTTCTTCCAGCCTGTTCATACATGTCGCTGCCGAGTTTTCTGGCAGCCTCTGCGCATAAAGTCAAGAGTAGATCGCAATCATAGAGCGGAACTTGGATGAGTGAAAAATAGAGGTCGTGAAAAAAAAAAGCGATCCGTTTGTCTTCGTCTAAGCAAAACCTTGGAGCTCCCGCTCGTTTTCGGAATGTGAAATTTATGTCCTTTTTTGTTGTGCGTATTCTTTTATGCATTGACAGCGGTATACCCTACATGAGAGGTATATATAAATTCTATAAATACCTGCACCGTCGACACGATACAGTCACTTTTGAGTTGACTTTTTTGTTCTCTTGGGAAGGAACAACTACGATGTGAGCAAATGGCGCAGAGCTTTTCTGAGCTAAAAGTATCAAGAGTGAGAAATCGTAGTTACGCTACACTTTTTTTTGAACTGTGGTATTTATCCCCTGGACGTCCGAGTTGATTGATTGAAAGAGATTGGCAGAGGAGGTCACGTGGGGATTAGGTCGATTTGTTCATTTTGCAGTGAGAGAGGAGCTGCAAAGCAACTACGGTTGAAAGTACTTGTTCAACGGAACCCATCATTTGCGCACGGAAAAACAACAATACGTTGTTAGAGGAATAATATACAACTCTAACTGACCATGACCTTCTTGTCTTAGTTTATTCTTAAGAGGTTTTCGAGTCCTATCACAAGCGTCACTCCCGGTAGCAGTATTATGCCGTTTAGTCGTTGATAACAAAGCAAGCGCAGTAAAAATAAAAAGGTTGTTAACTATTAGGAGCCGCGTTGGCATCAAAACTGCGGCTGTGATTGGTCTTTTATATAAAATGGTTGGATCCTAATAAATCTGCAAGCTATAAACGAAAACTACGCGCGACCGCAATCACACATGACCTCAAATACGAATATACATTTATCTATATATGAAAGTGAAGAAAGCTGGTATGGGTCACGACGGCAAAACTGAATCAACAAAGGGGGCGGTATTAATCTTGGTCGCGTGTCGGCTGCAAGAGGCTCACTCAATACTGTGAGACCCACTCAATACCATGGAAAGCATCACACTAAAGCAAGCGCACAGTGACAAAAAATATGCACATAAAAAGCAGGGAACCACTGCTAGGCTCGTGGTTATATTCAAAGGAGCAGGTCATTCAACGTGCAATGTACAGCTTAGCGGAACCCATCTACATATTGCGATGCACTAGAGTGAGATATCACGTTAATCTTTAACTATCTAATGGTCTCCCGTTTCTAAATTCTTGGCACCGCATAGCCATTGCACTCGTCGGTATCATGCCATAAGTGCCACAGGAGGTTAGGGCAATGTTCAGTACACGAGTGCACTTTCGTAGCTACTGCCCGTTTGTAACGTCATGATTGATGATACCTTGCTTCGTTCGGCGACTGGTGGTGGTGTATGAATTCCGTCGAGCCTTCGAGATACGAAGCTCGACCTATAATGGTGCACTACAGGTCCGTTTCACAGGCCGAAACCTTTTCATCCACACACGACCTTTTCATTCGCAAAGGCGCTGCCCTTTCTACGGCGTAATGACAGCACCCGCTGGGTTTGAATTGAGGGTCACCAGGCAGACCGCCTTTTCACGACAGCCGTGGAAGATGCAGCCCTTCGAAAAAGAAACGTCGGTTATTCCATATATGCTCCCGTTCTGATGCCCTACTTATGCGGGCCTCCGCTTTGTCTCGTATGCTGTGAGTGGCGCAACCGAGATTATTTTCTGTTCCTTGCATCCAAGCAGCTGGAGCTCGCACGTGTGGTTCTCATTTTCACTTCTGTCGCGCCTTGTAGCACGCACGTTGACGGCAAAGCCTATAGAGAGAGGTAGTACAGTAGAAACGCATGCAGTTCCACACTGCTGGAACTCGCACGTGTTTCATTCATTTTCACTCTTCTCTGACGTAGTGACGCTTAAGGTGACTGCGAAGCCCGTATACCATGCAGTCTGAACGCGTCAATGGCGTTGGTCGTCTCCGCAGCTTATTCCTCCCTCATTCATCTATTACGACCGGGGCTCCTGGAAGCGGCATCTTGTCGTACATTCGTCTGCGTTCCTGCGCATATATCTACGCAGCACGAAGTGACACTGTTCTGCATGGGAGAGTTGGCCGTCACTTGTCATGCCGGTCACTAAACTTCGTGCGCCCGGATATAGTGAGCAAAAAGAAAAAAAGGCAGCCGGGCTTCTGGTGGTCTGCAAATGAGCCGCTTCGCCCGATGGTAGACTCGCGCGTGCTGCGAGCGACATGACGAATGTGCACGAGAGAAGTGGCTCGTCAATGGGGAGGAACGAGGCGCATAATTATCGCCGCCGTTCGGGCAGAGATTTCGATCCATTCGTCAGCACGAGCACCGCCCTGACGCCCCCCTCCCCCTTCCTTCCCCCAGAAAGAGGCGCAGAATTCTGAAGTCGGCAGTCATTTGGCATTGACGACGACATTTGAAGTAATAAAAGAGCGCTGCCGAATGCTGTTTCGAGCTCAACTCCGTGCATCTGCGCACTTCGGTGCAGCTACCGAGACACCACAACGTTGAATGGGTGCCGGGAACGGGTGATTTTTCGTATTCATACTTTACTTCATGACGCAGAAGCGTATTATTATTATTATTATTATTATTATTATTATTATTATTATTATTATTATTATTATTATTATTATTATTATTATTATTATTATTATTATTATTATTGTAGTAGTAGTAGTAGTAGTAGTAGTAGTAGTAGTAGTAGTAGTAGTAACACAGTCCCCAGAATATAGGCAATGGGTACTACAATTTCATGCAGGAACACTCGTCGCTTTTGCAATGATGTGCAAATTATGCAAATTTAGAATATTCATCTAAATAAAAACATAATCTCCAGACGATGACAATATGTTATTGAAGTCTCCATGGCAAATGCATCGTGTTTAAAGAAAGCAAGATAATGCCGTAAAATAATCTATTACGAATGAATTAGGTGTTTGGGTATTTTTCAGACAATTGAACGAGACCTAAAATATAAATGACGGAGAATGAAGAGCTTTGTTCTCAAAACATTCTCTGTCAGTGCGCTACTATTAGTGTGCTCATCCAACAATTGGGCTCTATCTTCAATCGTTGCCCACTGATGGATAATGTTTTGAGAACAGGGCTCTCCATTCTTCGTCAGTGCGCAACAGTTGCCGACAAAGGCCTTTGTAGGGTGTGCGCACTAAAGAAGTTGTTGTAACAGGATTAGTGACGTATGCTCTAGCCACGAGTTGTGCTTGGCACTTCTTTAAAAAAACAAGCAGCACTAGAGATGTAGAATAATCTTCCTTTGTGCTTGCTGGTTTATTTTACTGTGCTAGTGGCGACTTCGAGGCTCTTCGAGTTGAATCTATTGTTTCGATTGAAAACTATGTAGTCAAATTATTATGTGTACCTCTCCTACGTAATGCCTCACGGCGATGTAGGTGAAATATAAATAAATAAATAAATAAATAAAGACTGAGCCCACTGAATATTCTATACGCATAATTAAGCTAAAAAAATGAGGAACTCCACTTGGCTGCAGCAAGAAATTCGTAAACAACAATAATAAACATTCGAGACCGACAGCTTGCATGTAATGTAACTGAATACCACTATTGAAGGTATTACAACAATTAAATTGGCCCAGAAGACCTTTCGGAAACCTGTTGGTAAGCGTTGAACTTCATGCTCGCGGCTGAATTTAATATATAACTTCCTGGTGCTAGCCCACATCTATCGTAATGTATGCGAGATTCACCAAACCGTTTCGGGATTTCGTGCTAGTTTGGTGCTGCACCCAATCAGCATCGCTGGGCGAGTGAGGAAGATGACACGCAAATCGGGTGGCTGGCGTGCGGTCAATGATTTACGTCAAGGATGCCGCTAGAAGGTCGATATTATAACCGTGACGGGTTTCAACGCGAGCGCCGAGGCAGCACGTGTGGTAGGTCTGGAGATTTGATGAACGCCTGCGCGGCCAAATGGGGCGTGATAATGATAAGAATATGCTGATGCCACCCCCTTCCTCTCCTATCTCTACGCCTTCCGAGCGAATGAGTTATCTGCGAGAGCCTTCCGGATGCTCAGTGTGCTCGGTTTTTGTATGTTTTCTTTTGTCGTTTTTACGCTGCAGTGTATCCCGTGGTGTCACTTCGAGCGTCGAAGCATTACTTGGTTCATGGCCTTCGTCGCCTGATGCGAAGCTTGAAGTTTGTGCCAGCTTGCACACAGTGATTGATTCATATGTGTGGTTTAACTTCCCAAAACCACCATATGGTTATGAGAGACGCCGTATACTGGAGGGTTCCAGAAATTTCAACCACTTGGGGTTCTTTAACGTGCGCCCAAATCTGAGCGCACGGGCCTACAAGATTTCCGCCTCCATCGCAAATGCAGCCGCCGCAGCCGGGATTCAATCCCGCGACCAGCGCGTCAGCAGCCGCGTACCATAGCCACTAGACTACCACGATGGGGCAGCGTGCAAACAGTGCAAATGTCTTAGCATGGTCATTCATCAGCGTTTTCTATCATTGTTCGTCAGAGCAGGCGTGCAATGGGTGTCCTTCTTCTTACTTTCCTTCTCACTAAGTCATGAAATTTGTAATTTTGTAGGGCTTTGCAAGACCATGGCGACAACTCTAATGATGAAACAAAGTAACAAAAGTGTCTAAGAAAATCTATCCGGATACTCAAGTGCACGTGCGCCAGCCTATGGCGTACAGACATCGTCAATGACATGGTCAATAACGTCACCGTTAATGTTGTGGCGTCAGTCACATGACAATGTTGTGCGTCAAAGGCGCGAAGATCACGAAGGCGATGCAAAGTCGCGTGAAGTGAAAATAGTATGCCGTACTTCACAAATCGGAGGCCATGCAAAGCAACATTAAGCGCAGCGAGCTATTAAGCAGGGGAAGGGGGGCGGAAGGAGGGCCAATACCAACACAACTGGGAAAATCAAAAACAGGCTATACAATGCATAATGCATCCTGCTTTGTTGTTTTCTTTTTTACATGAAAGTGTTTTTACGCTGGAGTCCACCACGGCTCTACTGACATATTTCGTCAAGGATGTAACGTTTTAAAATATATACTAACAGATGCAAAGAAGAAAAAAACGAGAAGAAAAGCTTTTGTCGTGCAGCGTCTAACCACTACGCCGCAATTTGTACACTGTCATGGTGCCAACGATAAGTCATTTATATGCACTATAAACCGTGTGGTGGTTCTGAGATCTCCGCAACTTTAGCGCGTTTTCGTTATCAGGAACGAGAGGGCACGACAAGTTTGCGTTCGGCGCGCTGTATAGGTCATCGCCTCCATGGAGCGTGGTCTCTACTGCGTGGGAGCTTAGCTGACTTCTAATTCGAGATAGGACGAAGGTCACTTCGCTCGCTGCCTCGGTCGCGTTTACGAAAGGAGCACGCGACTGACACGCGACGAAGCAAGGATTGCGACAGTTGTTGGCGTTTGTCCTGTGTACACTTTTGCGCTCGTTTGATGCGTCTTTCTTTATGTTTGACGCCAGCTAAGCTGACTTCTCATTCGAGATAGGACGAAGGTCACTTCGCTCGCTGCCTCGGTCGCGTTTACGAAAGGAGCACGCGGCTGACACGTTACGAAACAACGGTTGCGACAGTTGTTGGCGCTTGTCCTGTGTACACTTTTGCGCTCGTTTGATGCGTCTTTCTTTATGTTTGACGCCGTGTGCTCAGATTTGGGTGCACGTTAAAGAATCCCAGGTGGTCGAAATTTCCGGAGCCCTCCACTACGGCGTCTCTCATAATCAAATGGTGGTTTTGGGACGTTAAATCCCATATCAATCAATCCTTCTGTTTGACGATGCACTTCTGGCGTCGAGCTGTGATAGTTGTTAGTCCACGCTCGTTCTGTGTATGCTGATTTTGTGCGTGTTTTCCGCTTGTGGTGTGTGCTGCAAGTTTTGAGCTGGTTGCCGTTCTTCACGTGACTTTGCGATTTGTTGATTTTGCTCAAACAATGCACTATAAACGCTCAATTATGTCAGTGAAGACACGTATCACTTTCGTGTTATGCCGATTCTTAGATAGATTAAAGAGCAGTTTCTGTTCAGTGAAAGTGCTGCAGTGAAAATAAAGTGTAGATAACTGAGCACTTCACATTTTCTTAATCGCATCGCCACATCTGATGACCTCAACGATCGATAGCAGCGGCAAAAAAGAAAAGCAAACTGTTGACCGTGAAACCAACGTCAAAAATAGTGTACCGGCAACAGTAGTAAAATAGTGTGTCAGCAACAGTAGTAGTAAAGACATTTCTCATCAAGACCCACATTAATGTGGAAGTGCTGAGGACACATATATGACACCTTGCTCGAACCCCTCGACATCGCCTAGCCTCTCTACCAGTGGTCCGACCATGCACATCTTACTGCAAAACAGTGACCGAACATGGTGAGTCGATCCCAACTTCGTTCTCTCCTGCCGCTAGACCTGTGACTCCGCCATGGTGCCTCGCTCAACCAATAATTAATATTAACATACCTGGCGTCGAGAAAAAGGCCAATTTGTCGTCACCGGCTCTTAAACAGCTCACACTACTTCTCTTGTATGAGAAATATCAAGACTCCACACATATCTACACTGACGGATCGGTTCAGCCGGACAGCTCTACAGGAGCAGTAGTGATACCAAGGTTGGCCACAACAATTAATTCAAGACATCTCACGCAACAACATCAACGGCAGCAGAATTGGCAGCACTTCGTGTCGCATTGCAATTTGTAGTTGATCAGCCTACGCGCAAGTGGACTATTTTCTGCGACTCGAAGGCGGCACTGCAGTCTCTACTATCAGCCTTACGCCGTGGACCACACGAGCAGTTGGTACTAGAGATAGCAGAGATTATACACCACCTGACTGAGAAAGGGCACCAAATTACATTTCAGTGGTTGCCCAGTCACTGCGGAATCATCGGCAATGAACGGGCCGATCAAGCTGCCCGCTCAGCCCACATAGAAAATCATAAACTGCGACTACCACTTTCTAGGACGGATGCTGCACGAGAGCTCCGCAGACTTGCTCGCCGGCAAACCACATCGCAATGGAATCAGCCGCACTTCAAGCATGCCCGACTGTACTCGCTTGACCCTACGCTAAGTCTTCAAGTCCCGTCGAGGCTTCGCCGAGCAGACCAGACCCTGTTATGTAGGCTGTGGTTGGGCGTTGCATTTACCAACGCCTACGCTTTCCGCATCGGGATGGCCGACACCGCAGCCTGTGGCCACTGTGGCAAGGAGGAAACCATTCAACATGTTCTTTGTGAGTGCCTAGCGTATAGTAGGTGGCGAGTATGCCTTCGCAGGGAGCTCAACAAACTAGATGATCAACCTCTGTCGGAGCAGGAAATTCTGCAGTATCGTCAGGATGCGACTTCACAGAAGAGGGCCCTGAAAGCGCTGCTGCACTTTTTGCGATTGACCGGCCTTGCTGAACGGTTGTAGCTGGGACGCCCTTCCAGTGTGTGTTTTCGTTTTTTTTATGAACGCGCGTGCGTTTTTTTTTTCCTCTCTCTAACCCCCCTTTCTTGCCCCTACTTCCCCACCCCCAGCGCTGGGTAGCAAACCAGATGCCAATATCTGGTTAACCTCCCGGCCTTTCCTTTCTCACTCACTCTCTCTCTCTCTCTCTCTCGATGTGTTGTATGACTTTTTTGTTACAGTTGTGGATACACTGTCCACTACAATCGGAACGTTAAATTCTATAGCCAAGAACGACGACGCGTTCCCCTCGATTTGATGTCGATGGGTGTTTGACGTCTTTTACACCAAAAGTGCGCGGTCTTGCTGCGTGCGGAGCCCCGAAATGAATTGCTCTTCACCTGCAAACAGACTCACCAAACAGACCCGTGTTGAACTAAGCCAGGACCTCAGTGAAACTCAGAAGAAGCAGCCCGGGCTGTAAAACCACGATGCTAATACTTGACAATTTAAACAAAGCATCTCAAAAGCGCCTCATCCTGGGCACGGCGGCGAGTGTTGTCTCTCGAGGACGTGTTGTTCGCGCGGAATCATTATTTACGCGCAAGACCGTCGCCGGTGCTTCGCGCTACAAAGAGCGCAATTGGGTTGAGCAGAGCTAGTCCTTGCGGCAGTTTGCGGCACGGCATACGTGTAAGAAGGGGAGGGTAAACAATACTCGAGGCATCTTCCTCAAAGTATAAGACAAAGGGGCGTCTCGCAAGTGCTGTGCGCCGGTGTAGGGGAGAGAGCGGTCGAATTCTTCGTCAAGCGAGTAGGAGTGATTTGGTCTCCTTTCCCTTTCTGAAGCTTTCGCGCAATCCAACTCCTCCTCCTGAACATCTCCTTGACGCCACGGCGATGACTCTCAAGTGGCTGCCATCAGGCACGTGCCCTAATGAGCAACCCCTCTCCATCCAACCTCCTCCCAACCTTCCGAGCGTTCGTCGCTTCAAAGCGTCGCTTCGGTGCGGGCCGCCGAGTTCAGAGGGATCGAAAACTTAAGCAAGCGAGATCCTCCTATGAAGCGCTGCCAGGCGAGTCGGGAAGTTCGTTCTTGGTGAGCGGGAACTAGTCGGCGAGAAGAGGGTGAGTGGAGGGCCCGGGTATTTCCCATGTGCGCCGTGAGGAAGGACCAAGCCAGCGCGTAGGGAAGATTAAAGGGTTGGCGCGCCGATGACTGTCGTCTAATTCGCTGCACCACTGACGAAGCTGCCGTGCCATGCTCTCGTGATCGTGCACGACCTGAAATAACCGGTATGCATTAATTGCACATATTGTTTCTTGTTGTTGTGCGTCTTTCATGCTCTGCTTGTCAGCTTAGGTTTGACCTTGTGCGCAGGACTTGTGCGTCCCAAAAGTTGAACCGAACACTTGGAGATATAGGGTACGCAAGCTGTGGAATTGCTGTAAGCTCCACGGTATACACGGGGTAGCTGGCTTCCAACTTCGGTGCATGGTACCTGCTTAGTCTGTGTTTAACGTATATTAAGGCACCACTGTTCACGCTTGATATCACCTTTCAGAATACTCTGATTGAAGGTCAAGTATTCATGACAACGAAAATAGTCCTGAGTACTTGGATCGGCGAGAAACAGTTCACATGGCTGCCGACTACAACCAGTACCTCTGGTAAATGGCAGCAACACTTCTACCGCGAAAGCTGTTATAAGATCAGAACATAGATCACGTGCGGTGCCGTGGTTGTCCACCGCCACCAATGGTGTCTGTAAACGATGTTAAAAGAAATAAAAAAAAACTTAGTAAATAAGAAACACTAACCCCCGTATTCACAAATGCTCCTCGACTCGACTTTCACCCTTCACTTGACAGAGTTGCGCACTGCGCCGCTGCTCGGCTGAAAATGACGCTGCGCTACTCAAGAATAGCAACGAATTATCACTGAAATGCAGTGACTTTCCCTGCCTAGAGATGGCGCTTCCATCAGCTTTTTCAAGTGATGGTGGAGCGTTGAGTGAAGGGGTGTTCTAAAATACGGGGGTAAGGACACAATGGGATTCCAACCCGCGTCCGATGCGTGCTGGCCCGGTATTCTACCACTGAGTCACGCCGGCGCTTGACACTCATTTCAAAACTGACCTTTGGCAGTCTTGATGTCGGAAAAGGAATCGCGCTAATATGGGTAATAAAGCATTTTAGAACACCAAAGAAACAACCAGGCGTCACACAATCGAAATTGGGTGAAGAGTGCGTCGTCCAATGATCCAGCCCTTCGCAAAATCTTGTTTTTGTTCACCTATTAACTGTTACGCATACCCACCTCAGGCATAATTCTCCATCGTCGTCAGCCACTGCATTAAAAAATATTGCACAATATTTCTAGGAAGTGTGTAGCGGATACCAAGCTTCTCCGAAGAATGATAAAGAATATCATAGTGAATGCCAGCCTACTACCCAAAAATGATTATTTATGGCGTACTGGATACCCAGTAAGCGTGCTTGTACCAGTCACTCAAAGAGAATGAAGAAAATGCTCTGAAAGGCCGCCCTTCGAGCTTTCGCCTAGACAGTGCTGCGCGTTCTGTGCGAGCGCGGTGTTTTTTCTTTGCTTTTTTTCATTACATTTGGTGAAGGTTCCACATTTTTTATTGCTTAACTAATTGACGTCACCAGTGTAGGTGTGACGCCCGCCGCGGAGGAGATGTGCCAATGGTCTCCAAGATCAGGGCGGTAACTACCAGTCTATCTACTGACGCTGCTTTCAATACCGTCACTGAAAATAGTTTATGTGTCCCGTAAAGAAACCAGAGTCGCCTATAGTCATAATAGAAACAACAAAGGCATGCTGCTGGGAGACTGATTCTTGCAAGCGATGGTTGTATGAAGCAGAACAAGAAAGATTTAAAAGAAATATCTCTTAAGGTTCAATTTTGACGCAATCATAGTTATTGCGGAAAGCTTCTGAAAGTGTGTCAGAACTGACAAAAAATTTACGCATTAATTACATACGAAAATATGGATGTTGTAGATGCACACCCTTCAAGTGTACTTCAACTACAAGTGTGCTCCCGGCTTTGAAAACAGTGCACTTTCAAGATCACCGAACAGCGTTCTATTACGTCTAATTTCCAAAGCCTTTGTGATAACGAGTAGTTAAATCGCTCTTCTAGTACACGTTCCACAAAATATTGTTTGATACTGAATGTCCTGGTTCATACACGTTCTAGGTTTATTCAATGAAAGACAATAAAACACAGCTTTTTTGTGTGATCTGCGTCCATGACTGTTCATTCCGAACACCAGTGGCGTGCTTCGCCATGTTCCTCGGTTTGCTGCTAATGACTCACGCCTTGATTGTTTCGTCCATTTCAGCGGCCGCCGCAACCCTGTGCGGTTTGTACAACACGAATCCGTCTAGCCTTTCTGTATTTCCCACTAACGTTTTTTTCTCTGGAGCGTCGGCTTCGCCTGATTAATTACTGAAGCCGCCGTGCAACGCGAGGCCGCCCGTTGCTCACTTCTTGTAGCATGCAAAAACGTTCACCCAGGCCGTCTCGTTGGAGCCTGGCCCGGGTGACAGCGTGCTGTGTCGCTGCTTCATTATACGATTGCTTCACTTCATTGTGGTAGCTTCATTTCGCTCTCTTAATTCAGTTATTATATTGAGTTCAGGATCTTTTTACAGTGTGTGTGGTGGGTGGACTGTCTCCAGAGTGGCAGCTAAACATCGGTGAGTCGGAGTTTCACTACGCATCGCGATCAGAGTTGCCCCTTAGCGGGCCCGTGCCTCATACCTGGCGAAGCCCGGGTATGGGGGACAACGAGGTGCCGCTAGCGCCAAGAGGAGCACCACTTATCCATCCCGCTCGACTTCAAGTTGCTGCAGGCTCAGCAACAATATCAACGTCCCATACAGAGAGCAGCGAGGCCTCGCAGTGCAAGAAGAGGCGTACAGAGGAGGAAGAGGTTGACAACGATGACGCTACATCGACGTACTCTCTCAATGACATGACACAGATGGATACAGAAGCACCCAAGGAAGACGAGGGAGCTTACACGGTGGTCACCCATCACAAGAACAGAGCTACGGGGATACCGGTGGTATTCAGACCAATCGCTGCCGAGGATTCTTTCTGGAAGGTGAATCCCAATCGCATAGCGTCTGAGATAATCTCTGCTATCAATGAGAAAGTGACATCATCAAGAATCAACAGAGACGGAAGTTTTTGTGTTGGAGTACGGTCGTTGTACTCGGCAAACAAGTTACTGCTGATCAAGAGTCTGGCTGGATTGCCTGTACAAGTGATGATACCTCAGTCTTACATGAAGACCCTAGCAAAGATAAGAGATGTTCCACTCGAATACAGTGATTATGACCTACTGGATTATCTTAAAGATGCTGGAGTAATCTCGGTCACACGACAAAAGAGATGGGTAAGAAATGAAGATGGAAGTGCCACAATGCAGCCCATACGTAATGTAATACTCCAGTTTAGACATGACAAGCCATTGCCAAAAAGAGTTGCTCTCGGCTTTACGGTCCACACTGTCGAGGAATACATTGAGCCGGCGGTAAGGTGTTACAAACTGCCAGAGATATGGGCATAAGGCTAAGACTTGCAGGGGAACCAAGAGATGCAAGGTATGTGCGGGCGCACATGATTACAAAGAATGCACCTCGAAGCGTCAACCTAAGTGTGCAAACTGTGCTGGACCACATCCGGCGTCGTTCTCAGGCTGCTCTCGAAATCGTTTGGCATCAGCGGCACAAAGAGAGAGAATTGTAAAAGGGTACCATAAGATACAAAAAGGTCCAGCACCCAATGCGGATATAGTCGAAGATGTTCCTGCGGCACAAAGAAGTGCAAAACAGCGGCGCCACGACTCTTACTCGGAAGTATTGAAGCGCTCAGCACCAAAACATCGCGTTGGAAAAGAAGTCCGGGCCCAGGAACATGCTGAAGTGGAACTTTCTACCAGGCCAGACACAGCCAAGGAGCCACTGACTACCAAAGAGAAGGGTCACAGCAGCTTGCTGAGCAAAACTTCTTCGAGAAATGCGATCTCGGCGGAGACAGCCGGAAGCGAGCAAGTCATTTTGCCAATAATCTTTGCGGCTCTCAAAGCAATTTTACGATCCCTGCCACAAGCAGGTTCTTTACCAGAAGTGAAATTGCTGCTAGATGTTGAGCATCTTCTCTTGTCGTAATCATGGCTACCGGACTATCTAACTGGTACAAAAGAAGTGCAATATTCCAGTGGAACTGCAACGGTTTGCAGAATAAGAGTGGAGATTTTCGGAAATTCGTCGCTCAGCACGGGTTTCCGATTTTGTGTATTTCCGAAACAAGAGTATCCACTAACTTTCGCTTGTCCAATTATGTGGTGTACCAAGCAGACCGTCCTGCTGCAAAAAGCAGAGTGATGTTGTGTGTGAGACGCGATATTCCGTCGACACTTGTGGCTACTTCAAAAACAGATGCGCCGGAATTTGTTAGATGCAAAGTGAAGTTTGGTAACATTACTGTAACTGTAGTTAGTGTTTACGTGCACCCTCAAGCAAACGTTTCATACGCAGAGTTGGCTGCAGTGTGTAGATCTGACCATGATCCCATAATTATATGTGGTGATTTTAACGCGCACCATGAATTGTGGGGGTAGTGAGCGTTGTAGTGTAAGGGGATCTGCTATAGCAAAAATATGCGAAGATTATGGTTACACTATACTAAATGATGGTTCTCCAACGTTTCTACGGGGGCATAACTACTGCAGCGTACTAGACATTACGGTGTGCTCCTCTGAATTAGCGGCTGGAGCAGACTGGACTGCAGACGCTGACACAAGAGGAAGTGACCATTTGCCAGTATTCATATATCACCCAAAGTTGAAGAAAACAAGAAATAACCGCACAACAAGAATTACAAACTGGGCAATCTTTCGAGAACTACAGAGACAAAATCTTGAACCCTGTACTGACGCAGAAACGTATGCATCTAAGATAAAAAAGTTTCTAACAAAAGCAACTCGTACAGTACCCATTCCAGATGGGTATTCGGGTGTTGACGCTGAGTATGAGAGGCTTCGGGCAATACGACGCCGATCTGAAAGAAGATATCGCAGGTCAGGTAATTTAGAAGATTTCAAGGTTGCACAGAAAGTACACACTACAATGCGTAACCAACTACAGAAGCTTTCAACCAAAAGGTGGCAAGATTTATGTGCCTCACTTTCCCCATTTACCTCGGCGACTCAACTGTGGAACATGGTACGCGCCCTCCGACAGCCAGTAGTCCACTCGAGACCACTACAGGCTCTAGCGCTGTCTCGAGGAGTTAGCGAACGGGTGATTGCCGAAGAATTTTGCAATCTTATACTGAGAAATGGAGAGACCGCCCAAACGAGCGAATATAAATCCTCGGCAGAATCAGCTTCGGCGGTTGTAACAAAGTCCTCTGCGATCAGTTCATCAGATCTGGATGACAGCTTCACACCAGAGGAGCTCCAATATGTGTTGTCTTCAGTAAAACGAACAAGTTCACCAGGAACAGATGGAGTTACATACGCTGCTCTTGCTAATTTGGGCAAAAAAGGAAAATTACACCTGTTGGACATCTATAATAAAATTTGGCAAGAAGAAAAAGTTCCGGAAAGTTGGAAGATATCAAAAGTAGTACCGTTGCTAAAGCCAGGGAAGAGCCCTATGCAGTTGGACTCGTTTAGGCCGGTTAGTTTGACGAGTTGTTTTTCAAAAGTGATGGAAAAAATGATCAATGAACGAATTTTATGGTGGCAAGACATGAAAAAACTACTACCAGAAAGCATAGCCGGCTTCAGAAGAGGTAGATGCACAATGGACTGCATTCTGGATTTGGTCACAGATGTGGAAAACCAACGAACGCAAGGAAACATCACTGTCGCTGTATTCCTTGATGTCCACCGAGCATACGACACAGTGAGTCACGTTCACGTTCTGGAAGGCCTGGCGTTACAGGGATTCAAGGGCAAGATACTGCGTTGGATCGCTGACTTCCTGAAGCACCGGAAAATTTTTGTAGTTACGCAGGAGGGCCCAACGTCAGAACATGTCGTCAACCAAGGAGTGCCACAGGGCAGCGTACTAAGCCCTACTCTCTTTAATGCAGTCATGGCGCAGCTCCCATATAATCTTCCACCCAACATCAGATGTTCAATATATGCTGATGATATAAGTATATGGACGTCTGGTCCATCGTTTTTGGATATACAACAAACTCTACAAGAAGGATTGGATAATGTAGACCATTTTCTAAAACAAAGAGGTATGGCACTGAGTCTGGCCAAAACAGCCATACTTCCGTTTACATTAAAAAGACCTGGAAATTTCCAGATTATTCTGCAAAATCAGCCTATTAAAATGGTTAAAACTCATAAATTCTTGGGAGTAATTTTAGACCGGAGACTAACATGGTCGCCTCATGTCCAGTCCCTGGAACAAAAAGTGAATCAGGCCATTCGAATCCTCCGGCATCTCTGCGGGGCCAAATGGGGTGGTACTACAGAGTCGTTATTAGCCCTACATGTTGCCTGGATACGCCCCATCGTAACTTACTCACTGCCCCTGCTGCACGGACTCCCAGCCTCCACCGAAAGGAGACTTCACTTGTTATTGGCAAGGAGCTTGAGGGTATGTCTGGGTTTACCACGGTCAACTTCCAGTGATTTAGTGTATGCGGAGGCTCGAGAGCCACCTTTGGCAGTACTGCGAACTAAAGAAACATCTCGAAATTTATTTAGAATTTTCACGCAACATGAAAGTCATTTTTTATCTGGTGCACTAACACAAAGAACGGCAACGAGACTACAGGATACTATATCATCATTTCAAGCAGTAGTACCAGAATTTAAACAATGGAAACCTTCAAAACCACCTTGGACGCTGCCACTTCTCAACGTTATCCGTGAAATAGACGGCATAGAGAAGAAAGCAGCCATGGCACCTCTAGTAGCGGCACAGTTGGTACTTCAACAGCTTCATGTAATGCATAATGAAAAAACGAAGATATATACAGATGGATCATGCACAGAAGAAGCGTCAGCCTGTGCGGTCTTTATACCCGAAATTCAGGAAAAGAAGATGTACAAATTATCGCACAAATCTTCATCGACGACAGCAGAATTGGTGGCTATCTTTGAAGCAGTTAAGCTTATCTGCGAGAATCCAGATCCACGAAAATGGGTGATATGCACTGATAGCAAACCTGCGCTTCAGCTAATCAGAAATGTGAGATCATCTTACAGAAATGGTGAAATACCACAATGTATCGCAGAAACTGTGGAATATGCCTCATCGCAGGGTCACAACATCGTATTCCAATGGATACCCAGCCACATTGGAATAAAGGGAAATGAAGATGCTGATAGTCTCGCGAAGAAAGCATTGAAGGAAGGACGGGATTACACAATCCCTATATCTGGGACGGATATTCGACATTTTTTATCGCAAGGGGCTAACCATTGTTCGATAGAGAAGTGGTTTGAGAGCCCTAAATCAAAGGAAACGGTACTTTATGAGGTTGATCCACACAGAAAATTTTCCATAGCGACAGACCTTCCACGACACCTAGAGACATTGATCCACCGACTTAGATTGGAAGTAGCATACACAAACAGCTTCCAGCACAAGATACATCGATCCAACTCACCGGAATGCCATTGTGGTCATGCAGAAGAAAATGTTCGCCATATTCTTTTGGAGTGCATTAAATACGCGAAAGAAAGAGAAAAATTAAAGAACAGATTAGCAAGTTTGGACAGACGGCCCCTCACAATAAAGAAACTACTTGGACCATGGCCTGAGATGCATCTTCAGAAAAAGGCAATAATCTTCCTGACAGACTTTTTAGTGGAGACCGGACTGGACAAGCGCCTATGACTGACAGCCAGAAATGAGTATTATGTAAAGTGTGGTCATGTATATACTGGCATTAGAGTACTAAGGTGTGCGTGAAAGTAGTTTATGACTGAGTGAACTGCGTGAAAAAAACTGTGTATTGACAGGTTATTTGAACTGGTTTCAGTGTGCTATTATGTTTTTTTTTCTCCTTTTCCGTATTGTTAATTTTTGGGTACCGTTCTGTATTATTATTTTATTTTTCGCTGCAGAACTCTGTGATATGGAGTAGCCGAGGCAATAGGCTCCTCAACCTCTCCACAGCAAAACAGTTAAAACAACAACAACAACAACAACAACACTTCATTGTCTTTTTTCTTCGCATCTTCCCGAGCGAATGCTTTTACCCTTACCTTCCGTCAAGCAGTAGCATGATCCTAGCAGCTTGAACTATAGCTGAGGCAATCAGAGCATGACCCTGTTTACACCGAACAACGCGCCACTCCGCTCTCCCGGACGTGCAGCTTTGCCTCATCTATATGCGAGCTGAAACGAGAGAGATTTTACGTTGGCGCTTCCGTAATGTCCAATAAACAACAGCAACAAAAAAAGTACTCCTAAGAGAATCGGAAACGGCTCTGGCATCGCTTTCGGGTGCGGAACGGGCTGACATGACTGTTGTTTACGTGCGCGTGGTGCCTCTTCCGTTTCTAGTATTGGTTCTCGCCAGATCGGGTAGAATGAAATTGCGCGTTCGCTGCAGTACGTGTGGCTCTCGAAGCTGTTCTCTTCCTACACGTGTGACTGTCTCCGACAAGCTTTTCGTCTGTGCCAGCGAGCAAATACCGTACCCGAGCACGTTGTGAAGCGATACTAGCTTATGCAAAAAGAAAAAAAAATGGGTCGAACGTTGTCTTTCCACCGTGAGCAGCGATTCTGGTCCTCCGAGAGGCACATCGTCAGATAAACTGCAAGAGGGGCGAATGTCAATGTTGCCCGCATCCGGGCACTGTTGCTGTTGCTGTACGTAATCACCGCAGCTGATCCGAAGTGTGGGACTTTCGAGAACAGAGCGAAAGCGCCGAGGGGGAGCGTATAAAGATTGCGTGCGGAGACCATTTGTTTTTCCTGGCACTGCTATACGTACTCGCGTGTTATAATAGATGAATGGATCACAATATATTAATCTATCACTCGCACTTGTTTAGGAACGAATGAAGGTGCGCATTCGGACATTTATTTTTCACCTCATTTACTTGCAATGCCGAGTATCAAAATAAATTGGATATTCAGGAGTCATCACACATTGTGTGCTGGATAACCAGAGAAGCTATAGAGAACATCACACATAGATAAAAGGTTCATGCATTTATGTCTAAAATTTTGTAATGATAGTAACATTAACGTTAAGATTACTGTGACATACATTGATTCGGTTGCAGTGATAGATCATTGCTAGCCAAAATAAATTTATAGATGACCGTTGTTGAGTAGATCCTTCACCTTGAATGCGGTTGCACTTAAAATCAGATGCTCCTCGTAGAACCTGAGTGAAACAGTTATCCACATAACAAAAAATGTCCACACAGAAGTATCCAACAATGAACGTAATAGTACCGTTATATTGGTTAAACTATGCAAATTTTGCGAATGTCATTAGGCTCGGGTGAGGATTAACTGCAGCATGTAAATTGGTATGTGTTTATCATAATATTGTCACGGGGTCGTGACGCAGCCGAAGACAGGAGACTTCGTGTTGGGGTTTAACTGTTTATTTGGGCGAACCTGTGCCCGGTAAACGGAAAGTCCAATTACAGCAGCAGTCTCGCACAGATAGCAGTCTCGGACTGATAGCGGCGAACGGAGCGTCGGCCTTCGATCAACAACTGACAAGCGGCGAAGCGCGTCGGCATTTATACTCTTGCCGTCGAAAGTTCTAGCGTTATCGCTGGCGGTGGCGTAGCTTCCAGAACAATCTGTACCGTTCGCACAGTGGGCGTGATCTTATCGAAATGATCTACTACAGCCCGGAACCTTCTAGAAAGCTGCAGGCGCGGTTTGCGCTAAGAATCGTGTGGTGTTTTGGGACGATAACAAAAACTTGGGAAACGGAACGTGGCAATATTGCTACTTATTATCGTCATTAAACCTGCAGGACTTGAAACCTGTTTTGCTTCCGCCACAGATCGGCCAACTCTCAACTTTTTTTTTTCGTTGTCCAAGGAAACAAGCCAAAAATGCGTGAAACCATGGCCAAACAGCCATCCTTGCTGCAAAGCAAGAAATATAAAAGGATAGTTTTAACTGAAGCATATGCAAGATAATCGTATGCACAATTCATTTTGTTTTTGAGACATCGACTTTAATCAACATCGCCAAATTTTCAGCTACAGCCTGTCGTAAGAGGAGAGTTTCAAGGAAGAGGAAGAGAAAAAAAATGCTGGTTTTACTGCCCTAGTTGGAACCACGGCTCAGCATTTACAGGTGCGTGATGAAGAAAAGACGAATTAAGAAGAGCATGGAGGCGTCCGTGGCCGAGGACATGGTGGACGACCTCCACCATGTCCTGGGCTAGTAGCGCGTCGTCGTAGTGTGTTCTGTTTCATCTAGTGAGCTGTATTTACGAGCCACTCTAAGTTATCTTGCTCCACAGCCAATCGTTATGTCTGGTGTTATTAAGAAAGGGAAGGTTTGAATACCAGGGTGTGGGTGTGGGTCGGAAATGAGAGGTCCTCCTGTGACACCGCAGGCAGACCCTGGCTTCGTTTACCACTGTCGGTGAACGCTACACTATACTGCAATCGTACTCGCCTTCCTCAATGCCAATAAAAATGATTAGCCGGGGTCCCCTGTTTGCATACAAGACGAGTTCAAGCCGAAAGCATGTGCGGCCCTTCAAATGTGGCGCTTGTTATTATTACTTTTTTGTGCGAGTGTCACGATGAGGAAGTGAGCGCACAGCTCGTGCGCCTCGAGTCGCGGTATTTTTTCTTCTTGCAGCAATTTTCGTACACTTTCGTAACCACACTGAATTTTTCATCGCATGAAGCACACACTGGTTTCACCTATTCAAACATTTCCTCTTGCGTGCTCCGTATCAGAGTTCTCACCAACTGTATCTTCGTCATGACTTCGTGAGTGACTACCTACCTTAATGACGTACGTGCTGCACCGATTGACATATGGCCGTTATTTCGAACCCCGCTACATAAGAATAGCTTTTGCAACTCGCGCACTTCTTATTTGACGTGCGCTAGATCATGGCCTCGCATGTGAACGGCACTGCATGCCGTGTTTTGAAGACTACAAATCGCAGCACGCCCAGCAGCTTTCAGCTTCGCTGAAGCGAGGAACGCGTGGAAGCATCCTAGAAGATCTAGGATGCTTCGAGCATCTTTTCCTCCACTCTTTGCGAGAGCAAGCTTTCCTCGACAGCGCACTCGTGGACTCCCGCTGAGAGACCGTGGCGTGCAAGTTCCAGAAAAGATGCGCTGCCACTCACTCCTGAATAAAGATGAATACTGTCCCTCTTTTCTTTCCTCTCTCCCCTTACTTTTTCTCTCCTTTGTCGCTCAGCGTTTCTGCTTACACTCCACGATGCTTTCTTGCTCCATCTTGTTCTTTTTTTGCTGCGTTAGAACGAGCTCCCACTCTTCTCATGAATGCTGCTTGCGCTCGTGTCACGCAGCCTTGGTGTTTCCAGCCTTGAGTCGGTAATGTACGTAGAGTTACCGCGCCGCCGTACCGTAGTAAAACCTGAGACGGCCCGAATAAAAGAGCAGGAAACTGAAGTGTCGAGCCAAAGTGGGGCAATGTATAACAAACAAACCCAGAATGCACGCAGCTGGTGAGTGAGAAGCCAGTGAAAGACGCAAAGTATCGGAAGCTGTGAACCATAGACGAAGGTATAGCGGAGATACGGTGATCCGTTTCCCTTATCCGCGTCAGCCACTGCGGCGCGCGGAGCTTCCGCAGCAGCTGCCGGTTATATCATATCTTTCTGCGTGCATTGGAATTTTCGGTTTTGTTTGCCCCTTATTCTTCGACGTTCTCGGCTTCGCATGATGTATTTGGGGCTGCGTTTTGTTTGGTTATGTAACTTCGCGCGGGAAGAAAGTTTTGGTAGGGGAAAAAAAAAGGGGTGAGACATCGACGGGCAGAGTAGCCGAGCGATGACACTTCATTGTTCAGGCTCACTCTTTATTCATAAATGAAAATTTTGTTGAAGCGCACTAAAAAAACGGACGGACAGAAGAGGTTGTTAAGGACAGTGCTTGCTCTTTCATCTGAAGGTTTATTAGTCAGAAAAGGTATTTAAAGCGGATACACGGTCTTTCGCGCATGTGCATCAGAACAATTTTCAATTATGAACGTAATCCAACTGGCCCAACTTGCCATCTTGCTGCCACTCTTTATCCCTATTTTTTTCATTCGGGTATTTATGATTTTTATGAGCGTTTCGCTTTGCCAAGCCATCTATATTGTTATGAGAATTTCAGAACCCAGCTTGATGTAGCAATCGTCTGCTTAGTTATGCTGTTCCATCTCGTTGCTATGGTAAACCCAAGAGATTTCGCACTTTTTGAGATCTGGTTATGGTGGTCGGCGTTAGCCTTATGTTATCTACACCTAACTGGTCTCGTGCTTCAGCAGATACAAATAACCGTTAAAAGAAAAGGAGCTAACAGGAGCTAACGGCATTCGTCACAAGGTTTCCTCACACCAAAGGCGAAATGAGGCGTTTTTCTCTTGAGTTAACAGGCTAGTTGTAAGGAACGATAAGCTGCATGTCTTCCATATACCTCCAGAGAAGACATTCGGAAAGAATATTTCACATCGAAGCAACATTTTAGCTATTTATGTATTCGCTGGGACATTTTTGATCGGGATGTCGCCGCAGTATTTTCAAGAACGTTTGCCAAGCCCAATGGGTCGCCTTAATTACCTTGTAGTGTGTTATAGGTGGACGCATGCACACGCACGCACGTACACATTCACGAACACAGATAGTGGCTTCTGGAAGACGCATGCGAGATAAAGTAGAAAAGCAATGACAGATGTGTGTATATTTTGTTATAGAACTCGACCACTGATCTGAAGTTCGCGGCATCGAATCCTGGCCACGGCGGCTGCATTTTCAATGGAGGCGAAAATGCGGCACACGGTCTTATATTTTAACTAATTAGAAAAGCCCAGGAGGTAAAAATTTCGGAGAATTTCACTACAGCACGCCACGTATTTTAAATATTTATTTATTTATTTATTTATTTATTTATTTATTTATTTATTTATTTATTTATTTATTTATTTATTTATGAGAATACAACCAGTTTGAATGTGAGACTTTAGACAGGGGCGGTTGGTAGATTGAACACAACAATAAGCAGGAAATGGGAAAAATATTGAACAGAATATGCAGCAGTATAAATGGTGGTTAGAAAAAAAAAGAAAGCGTTGATTCACATAGACAAAACAAGAGCAGAAAATGCAGTCCATAATTACTGTGCAACACAAAGCGATACCGAAAACTACACAAAAGTAGTGCACAAGAAAAAAGTGATATTGTGGTATTGGGACGTTCAACCTTAACAAGTGATAAATATGTACATTGCCTCGTTAGTGCAACATAATCTACGAACAATTGGTACACTCTGCTTCCGTGCCAAATAAATTGCGATTGTATAAAGCTTATGGGCGGCTCAATTGAATTATTTATTTTTAGTTTTTATTTCTGGAGCGCCCATGGAGCAACGTTAAAGCGATCTTGTTGATTGAAGAGCTCAGAATTGTTTCCATCAAAAAAGCTGGTCTCGTGGTGAACGCGAATGCCAGGCATCTACGTCTTCATTATTTATAGCCCTAGGGGATCAATTACCACCATGGCGAATCTTTGAAAACACTCTGTTTAATCGAAATTTGCAACTGAAAGCGAGCGGAATCAAAGCGCTGAAGTATTGTTCGAATATAGCGCCGCGTCTGCCACAGGATCAATACGAATCCTCTCATTGTATTATTCTGGCACAACATGCGCAAACTTGTGCTCACAAGAATTCCGGAACCTGCCTTCATTGATCGCGAGGCACGTGAAAGGGCGTATCCTGCATAAAGACTCTCAAACTTTGTGGAATAAAAAAGGGGGGCGGAGGGTGGTGTTCTCCAGAGGTGTCTTTCAAGCTTTACTCCCGCAATATATGTACTTCCACAAAGGCTTCTTCTTCCCTTGTTTTTCTTATTAATACTCCACTCATCGATCTTCGTCTTCTCATGATCTTGTTTTTATTTCTTTTTTTTCTTTCATCGCCCACGTCCACTCTCTTTATGCATCGGCGAGATGCTAATGCCTTTTCTCGCTCACCAATAAGGAGAACAGACCATTAGGCCTTCCCTCGATCTGCATAGGGCCTGCACGCATATGAATACCCCAGTGAAGAGAGATTAGCTGTTGGTCAGGAATGGCACGTGCGAGGAGGCTCGGGATGAGCTCAGCGCTCTTTGTGAAACCAGTGAGCTGAAGCGGGCATACGTTATTCAAAACCAGAGCGAATGTGGCCTATCTTCCTATACGCACTGTACTCTGTGATTTTAGCAGGAGATTTCGCGATTGTGAAGTTGTATTGCGATTGTGAAGTACGGCAAGTCAACGCTGACGGAAACAAAAGGATCTCGTTGCTCCGGCTGGTCGCGGACGGTGCGTGGGGACTCTCTCGAATGCCTTATTCTCGCTAACACCGTGTTCTGCCGACGTGAGACAAAGGTGGCTCCCGGAGTTCTCGAGTTGGACTTCTTCCTTCGCAAGCTGGGCTCGCAAATTATGCAGTTTTCAGTTTGTTTGTTTTTTCACATTGTTGATGTACAGGGTGTCCCACGTAACTTGAGCCGAGAATTTGACAATCAGACACTTCAGTGGCGAATTAAACCAAACGCGTACTACCCGCACTTGCTTGTAGGTACTCAGGCTATTTTTTACTTCTCCTCATACAAATAATTAACAATCTTTAATTAACATTTTTAAATAATGGGCTGGAAACTCAAAATATGAACACTGAGATGTCGAGCACTTTCAGAAACCACCGGCTGAATTGTTTCCTGTACGATACGTCTCGCGCTGTTATTTTTCCGCGCTGTAAGGGAAGCCTATTCCAGCACTATACCAGTGCGCTCGCGGTCCGTCACACGGCTTCTTTTCACATTTCGCGGGCTTGCTTTACAACGTGGAAAAAATAACAGCACAAGACGTATCGTACTGGAAACATTTTAGTCGCTGGTTTTTGAAAGTGCTCTACATCTCAGTGTTGATATCTTGGGTTTCTAACGCATAATTGAACAAGTATGTAATGATGAAATAATAATAGTCAGTATAGAGGGACATAAAAAATAGGCTGAGTATCTACAGGCTAGTGCGAGTAGTATGCATTCGGTTCACTTCGCGTTCTAAGTGCTTTTCAGTTTTAAATTCTTGGCTCAAGTTATGAGGGACACTCTGTATATCGGTCACCCTCAATCACTAAAGCTACAAAGAAGACGCTCAACGTCTGTGTGGCCCTTTGCCGTAGCCCAGCCGCGGTGGTCTGTTGGTTAAGGTACTCGGCTGCCGACCCGTCGGCCGCGGCATCGTATCCCGGCTGCGGCGGCTGCATTTGCGATGGAGGCGAGAATGTTGTGGGCTCGTGTGCTGAGATTCTTGTGCACGTTAAAGAACTCCAGGTTCTTGAAATTTCCGCAGCCCTCCACTGCGGCGTCTCTCATAATAGTATGGTGGTTTTGGAACGTTAAACTCCACATATCGATAAATATCACTTTGCCTTCTGATCAACTCTTGTAAATGCCCGCGCCATGGCCAACACAAGCTCACCTAAACCGAGAAATAGTATGGCTTCCTCTGAATCGATTAATATATACTATGGAAGGTCTTGGCGACTTTTTCATAGTTAATTTAGGTATTTGCAACCACAGCAACAATGTAGATCATAAAATAGCCAAATACGAGTGAGTTCAACAAAATATTTCCTGTTGCATACGTTCAAGTCCCGCCCAGCTACAACTTCAGTAGCAAGCTCCTTAGGCAATTTCGATAGAGGCACGTCGTTGGATTCATTGCGGAAGAGCTCAGTGTACGGCGAACAAGGTCCCTGTTAGTTAGCGAAATTACGCACAGCTCTTTTTTAATGTGCCAATCACTTGAAGCTTTTTGAGAGATTTTGACTTTCGTATAAGCCTTTCAGGCTTGGTGGTGTCACTTGACAACATCACACAACATTTTCCCTAGCAACCTGATAACTAAACGAAAACTGATAATTCTCGGGTGAGTGTTTTGTCACTGATCCCCACTACGATCTACACCACCATTCTAGCATTTCTGCCGAGCTGGAAGCCAAAAAGCATGAAGACGCCTGACCAAAGTCATGGGGAACGCCGAGGTGGGTAAGCTGAGGCGAATAAGCGCAGTTCTCGGACTGAAGTGGTAATTCACTTCAAGGACTTCCACACTGCCGAATGAAAATTGATTCATATTTTACGTACTCTAGTGGGTGGGTGAGTGTAAAACTTTATTGTTGTCCGGCCATACGCATGTTTGTGCGCAGTGGGCGACTCCTTAATTGGGACGGCCAGGCGAAGCGTCGATTTGACTTTGTGGTCTTATGGGGTCTTATAAGCATTACGAAAACACCCACAAGAAATTCTCCGGCCAAAGTAAAAAAAAAAAAAACTCGGGGCTGCCAGGGTCAATTGTGAAGGAAGCGTCAACGCATATACTTCTGAGACAAAACTCAGTTTGCTTTACATTAGGAAATGACCATCAGTTTCAAAACAATACTGCTGTGTTAAGTTCTTGAGTGTCTGCGGCGTTGTTCCACCTACTACGTAACATTGATAAATAGTGAGCTTGAGGCAAAAACATTGTGTAGAAGCAAACTTTCTTGAGCAAGAAATCTCGTGTGACACGCTTGACACATATCTGATAATCTAGCATGATTATGCGAAAACACATATTATTTATATGTGTTCATGTGAGAATATAGAATATTAGGCCCTTATGTAAATTTTAGATAAGGTGCGTCTCTAAAACCTGTTGTACAATTAACAGCTCTTCCGCGAGCTGTAAATTTCCACATTATCTCCTAGTTGCAAGTTTAAACAACAGTCTTTTTTGCTTCGAACGCCTTAGAGGAGACGTGCGCGTGTTTGTAAGTTACCGTCTACTGCTCATCTTGGGCGCTCACGCATACCATTTTGCAGTTTATCACACCTGAATATAAGTATGCGCAAGCTCTTATTCTCTCAACTTTTGAATACGCCGCGGATGAGCTTGTGATACTTTCATGGCCCGCAAAGAAAAGAGGTACACGAAATTGCACTTAGAGGTATACCAAGGGCTTAAGGACTGCACTCTCCTAGGTGAGCCTCTCGGTACGTGAGCGGTGGTCTTTAGTCGCGGATTTTCCTAAGTCGCTTATGAGTATTTACATAAAACGGACGCCTTATGGGTTAATGCGCGTTGTTAATTCGTACGTCATGTTGCGTGGTAATCCCGATGACAAAAGCAAAAAAAAACTACACATGCACGTTTGTGCTCGACATTTCCATTCTCAAAAAAAACTTTTTGTATTTCAATGTTTTTTTTTTGTGTGCAAAAACCAGTACCCAGACATAATATATTTTCAATGAGATACAGCCAGCGGACAATCAGTTACGAATGAAAACGAAATTCTATCCAGTTCCTATCACCAAGGCATGCCTTAAAGCCCTAACCACACGTGTGTGTTACAACGATTCAGCATGTGGCGTGCCCTCTTTCAACTTAGGGAGGGGGCGCACATAGGGAGAGGGCGTGCCACACACTGACGCTATGTAGTGCGCACATGAGGGGAAGGCTTAACAGTTGTGGGATAACATCACTTTACAGAGATGTTTTACTTCTAGCATATAGGCTTCTGAGTAACCTGACAAAGTCCCTACCTTTGCCATATCGTCAGTGCGAGGTAAAAATAAATAGAATATGTATAATGTGTAATATACCACGCCAACCACGAAAGCGATGACGTGCGCTCCACTGCACATAGATGCTTTCAAAGGTGAAGCCAACTTTAGAAAGGGGGTAGGGGGGATTTTTAGTAGCAAGGGAAGTGTCTTAAACATGACCATCCGTGGCTGTAGATAGCGATGACACCTATAGAATACGCCTCTTCTGCCATTTCCACCACTTCCTTGCTGCTTGGCAATGCAATATTGGTAATACTGTGTAAGAGCTGGAAACGGCTAATGCTCGTCTTAGCGTCTTATCAATAACAGCAGCATTACAGCAACGCATAATTACATGCCTACTTTTTTCTATCTATCTATCTATCTATCTATCTATCTATCTATCTATCTATCTATCTATCTATCTATCTATCTATCTATCTATCTATCTATCTATCTATCTATCTATCTGTCTGTCTGTCTGTCTGTCTGTCTGTCTGTCTGTCTGTCTGTCTGTCTGTCTGTCTGTCTGTCTGTCTGTCTGTCTGTCTGTCTGTCTGTCTGTCTGTCTGTCTGTCTAATTAACATTTAATTAATTGATATTTATTTGTTTTCACAGCGCAGGATAGGTAAATATGCAATTTCTGGTTAACACACTCTACCGTCTGCCTTTCATTCATTGTTTTTTTACAGGAGACCACTCAAACTTGTAAAAATGCTGAGCTAACCGACTTCGAAAGCACCGCCCGAAACTATTTCCATCAGTCGTTTAGTTTTGCATTCGAGAAGTTTCTATAGCAATTAAAACGTTGAGTTTAGGAAAAAGGGCGGCTAACTTGGACGATTTTTTTAGCAGCGCAGTCAAGAAGTTACGGGAAACACGGTAAATAATACGTTCAAGGAGTTCACCTCGACTAGTCTGCGCTTGAAAAAAAAAGGGCCGCATATCCACGGAGTGAATGATGGAGAGTGGGGCGAAGCATTCGTTTGTTCATTCGTTCTTGCTTCCGTCCGTCCATGCGTCCGTCTGTGTGACCGTCCATGTGTCCATACGCCCGTCCGTGTGTGCGTCTGTTTGTGCGTCCGTCCCTGCGTTCGTCCATGCATCCGCCCCTGCGTCCGTTCATGCGTCCTTCCATGCATCTGTCTGTGTGTCCGTTCGTCCATCTATACAACACTCCAAGTACCACCATCTCGAACCTTTTCATCATATATTCTGGATGGATGGATGGATGGATGGATGGATGGATGGATGGATGGATGGATGGATGGATGGATGGATGGATGGATGGATGGATGGATGGATGGATGGATGGATGGATGGATGGATGGATGGATGGACGGACGGAGGGACGGACGGAGGGACGGACGGAGGGATGGACGGATGGATGGATGGATGGATGGATGGATGGATGGATGGATGGATGGATGGATGGATGGATGGATGGATGGATATTCCCCATATAGAAGCACCGCCATCCAGCGGGCATTCCAAGGACTAAATGAGAGGTGGCACACGCACACTTTCTTACGACTTGCGCTTCGGGTCTACTACCCACCTTTAACCACCTTGAGTTCATTCATGGTATATACCAGTTCATTGTATTCACAGCACTGCGGCTCAACACTCGCTAAACCTTTCTAAAACTAAAGAGGTTACACCCAGCGAGTATAACGTAGTAACCCTTTCTTGTCAGATAGTGCTCAATGTACATGCCAATGGCTGCTAATGGGGATCGCAGCGTGCGCGTTAACTAAAAGCCGAATGCTCCTGTCTCTCATTCCCCATTAGCAGCCATTGGCATGTACATAGAGCACAATGTTTTATTGTTCACCAAGGCACAGAAGAAATCTCTCACCGGCACCACCATGGAAATCAAAATGTTATACCTGTTACACACTACAACGGCTACGAGGGACGAACGAGTTCCGCTATAAGGAGCTTCGCCCCTAAAAAGTCACTGCTTTGTCGCAAAGGCAAAGCAATTAACGCGATAGCAACAAATTGGAAGGTCACGCGCAGATTCGCAAGGAGATCAAATCGTGCCCCGCGTTTCTCACGCTCAAAGGACGCACGAAACCTACTCACAGGTACAGATCAACGCGAATAAGCGTCTCATTTGTTACTTCGCTGTGTCTGAAAAGCGCGTCCTTTTCGCAAACGGAGGCAGTGCCACAATTGCAGTGACTTTTGTGCGCCCCGGTAAGTGCAACACAATCGTTCCGACAAAACTCAAAGGCTAGCCAAGACGTACGATTTTCCCCACTGCAAGATAAAGGCACGCCATCGAGCGTACACCCTCCTCATTCTCTACGCGGGCCAAAGTACGCGTGAGAGATGAGAGTTGGCACACACTCACTGCGCCATCTTGCTGATAATGCTGAAAACACAGTTGCCCCCCCCCCCCTCAGATGCCCGCCAACAGCGGTAAATGCTACATATGAATAGCTTGCCGTTGGAACGCTGAAGGAGGTACCTCATGGTGGCTCAGTTGTTAACGCCTCGCTATCACGACGCGGAAGTCCCACGTTCGATATAACTCGGCAGAGTCTTTTTTTACTAGATTTTTTTACTTTCTTGCGTTTTCATATATATATATATATATATATATATATATATATATATATATACGGTTCGTTTCCTGCTCACAGTTGGTAATTTTTTCATGCACTTTTCTTCCTATATACATTCTTTTGGTTTTAATAACTTCCCCTGTACATTCCTTGGCATTACTGTCTCTTAGATCTCATTAACATTGTGTTAAAACACGGAAAAACGAGCCCTTAGGTATACACTTCTTTCCCATATATATATATATATATATATATATATATATATATATATATATATATATATATATATATATATAGTCCACGTCAACGCTGACGCCGGCGGCGAGATCCAGCCGAGAGTGCCCATATAATTGCGATAGCAATTATGTTATTCATACTGGTTGCTTACATGCTGTGTACCACTCCTGCCGTATTTTCTCCATCACCACACGTATATTTTTTCATGCATTAGAGTGAACATTTATCTTTTCAATCTTCTGTAACTCCTGCCCCACCGCGGCTTAGGTACTCTGCTGCTTACCCGCACGTCGCGAGAGCGAACACCGGCGGCGGTGGCGGCGGCTGCATTTTCATTGAAGGCGAAAATGCTGTAGGCCCGTGTGCTCAAATTTGGGGGCACGTTCAAGAACCTCAGGTGGCCAAAATTTTTGGAGCCCTCCACTATGGTGTCTCTCATAATAATAAGTTGGTTTTGAGACGTTAAACGCCACATATCAATCAATTCTGCATCTCCTGAGGAGAAGTGGAGGAAGTTTAATGTTCCGTATTAGTGGATTATTCAATCTGTAAATATTCAGGTACTGTTGCATGGTGACGGAAGGGCCTTGCCAATGAAGGAGCTTGGAGAGGCGGTGGCTTGTCTTGCGGAAGCGGTTGTTCAATCTCGCTTTGATGTGCAGGAAACTTTGTGGTCACGTTGTGTGCTATCTTGAGCTGTTCGTCCTACGATAGGTTTGAATCCCTGCTTAGCGCTACTTGTTGCCTTGACACGATGCAAAAAGTCCTCCTGGCGGCTTTTGCACTTCTTAGGCTGCTTCTTGTAGTTGGAAGCGTCTGACTTCGGCCTGCTGTCGTAGACTCACAATGTTTCCTATAATTTGCATACTTCTTAGCCTTCATGTTTGTCAGTTGTTGACCGTGTTGTTTAAGAAGTATCTGTAGTTGCTGCACGATCATTCTGTGCTTGACCGCTTCGGGATTCAGGTAATCCTTAGCGTGAGCTTGGTCTGATTTTGAGTCTGAGCTTGATGCATAGTCCGGGATTGACAAGGATTCTTCTTTCTTGCTTGATGAGGACTACAACGAAGCCGAATCATCCTGACTCCGTCGGGCAGTGACCTCGCTAAGGACGGAAATCTCGGCCACGTTCGAAGGCAGCAAAGGTTCGTTCACGTGCTGCGTGGCCGGTAGTGGATTGTCAGTGTCAGTCCCGGCATCACAAAAGATGACGTGCGTCGAGCTGAGGTTTCCGAGTGCATGATTTTGAGTCACGTGGAAGTTTGTGGAGACATTACCGCAGGAGCCTTCCTTCGACTCGTCAATCACGGTGCCTCCCGCTTCGCGATCGTGGCCATGCCTTACTGTCGGGTAATGAACGCGCTACTGTGGCTGCTCGAGAACTCACCCTCCGAGCGGCCGAGCGCAGTGAGGCGGCCAACACAGAGCCAGGTTCTCCACTTCTCACATATCACGAAGCCATACAACATTACATACGCCAACGACAGCAATACCAACTCCCACCAGACTCCTTCACACGTGAGGAGGCTGTCACACTTCGCCAACTGCAGACCTGAACATTTACGAACCTCCACTTACGAATAAAATACACCCGACTCTTTATACTGATGCTTCTCCGGGCCTTGGCGCTATCCCTACAACTTCTCACGTTACCGTAGAGTGCTCCGCCATTTACTTCCCTCCGCTTCATCCAATCATTCGGTCCACCCGTACCCCAAGCAGTGGGAAGGCACCCTTTGCGACGGCGCCCCCGAGGTCTGCGGGGCCCTCGTTCTCAGGGTCTGGGCTGTGGCATAGGTTACCATAGGAGTCATAGAATAGGGACCCTCACCGCTTTATTTTAATTTTTCCAGTAAAATGTTTTAATCATCATCATCATCATCGTCATCGTCGTCGTCATCATCATCATCTTGCTTCGTGAGTCTCTTCGTTTGCGCCGGATCCCTGCATGATGCGCATGGCGTAGTGCTGGAGCTGAGTGATGTGGTGCTTGTACATCGAGAACAGGTGTCTGGCGTCAGGCGACATCACATAATGTGCGGTGGCATCGTAGATGGCCATAGGGTGCACTTACTCGGTTAAGCGTGGCTCGTACCAGCACTGCTGCTCGTACTCCCGATCGTCCACTTGCTTGTACTTGGGGAAAGGCAAACTGGAGACCTATATACCGGCAGGATCGCGTTCCACCGCGGTGGTCTAGTGGCTAAGGTACTCGGCTGCTGACCCGCAAGTCGTGGGGTTGAATCCCGGCTGCGGCGGCTGCATTTCCGATGGAGGCAGAAACGTTGTAGGCCCGTGTGCTCAGATTTGGGAGCATGTTAAAGAAATCCAGGTGGTCGAAATTTCTGGAACCCTCCACTACGGCTTCTCTCGTAAGCATATGGTGGTTTTGGGACGTTAAACCCTACATGTCAATCAAATCAACCGGTAGGATCACGCTTGAAGAACGTGTAGGGCTTCACGTACTGTTGCTTTTGGGGCAAATCCTGAAGGCACACGGTGCCGCGTGGCGGATAGTACAAGAATTCGTCATGTGGGTCTTGAAAGTAAGACGGTTCTGCCAAGGAGTGGCTCAGGTTGTGGGAAACCAGATCTTTGGAGTTGATGCACATGGTGTACCCGGGGTTGTCCTTAGCCATCGAACTCTCCATGGTGCTCCTTCCGAACGAGTCCTTGAATCCAATCACCGTGCACCGCATGGATAACGACAGCTCTTGCGGCGTGTACCCGAAACTCTTCAACTGGGGGGGGGGGGGGTAATGAGTTCGAGGTAAATTGTCCGTAGGCTTGTGCGTGACGAAATGCGTAGCCTGGGTTAGTCCGAAGCGAGATACTGACGTTGCAGTCGGGAAACCTTGAAAAGGTAATGTCGTTGTCCACTGGGAAGACACGGCGAGGGGAGTCGTGAGGCCGGTTGACGGCGAAGTCGCGGCTTGCTGCGACGTCGAAGCGAGAGGAGTTGACAGGCCGGACGAAGACGATGTCTCAGTTTGATGCGACGTCGAGACGAGAGGCGTCGTGAGGGTGGTTGACTGTGGAGTCTCGGCTTGCTGCGACGTCTAAGCGAAAGGAGTGGAGAGGGCCGTCAAAGGCAAAGTTGCGGCCTGCTTCCACGTCCAAGTGAGAGGAACCGAGAGGCTGGTCGAAGGCGAAGCAGCTGCCTACGTTGCTACCGGGGTGAGAGGGTTTGAAAGGCTGATGGAAGACGACGGCGCGGTGGGCTGCGATGTGAATGCGACAGGCTTACGGAGTGCAGTGGTAGTGACGGCAGCCGATGCCGGTGGGGTTGATGGCCACGACTCGGTTGCGCGGTGAGCTCTTCCTTGAGCGCAAACGACTTTGTCCTTAAAATCGCTGGCTTTGATCAGGTCCGTTTCCAAGTTCTCGTAGTGAAGGTAAGCCTGCAACTTTTTATCCAAGTTCAAGTCGAGGTTTCCGTCAAAGTTCATGGTGCCCAGGTTTCGGCACCACAACGAAGTGTGAGAAACGAAAAAGGGGACCCGGACCCGACCGTCTGGCTACATCCAAGGAGAACGGAACAACTGAACTAGCCAGTGCCGCGACTCGCGCTCGCGCCCGCCACCTCTTCTTCCTACTTTATTTATAGCAGTTACCAACACAGTTTACAATTAGGAAAGCATCTCTTGCACAGTGACTTCTAAAGGTCTCTCTACACTTCCACTGCGTGAACCCCATGTTCACGCTGCGACGTCGTAGCGTTCTCTCTGCTAAGAGGGAACTCTGTTTCTTTACTTTTCTTCTGCTTTTACGAACAACTTCTTCGTTTACAGCGAAAGATTCAAAGGTATCAGCAATAGGGGTAGATGCTTGAACGGCTACTTTTCTATTAAGCCCGTTTACCAATCTGCGAACTGTTGCACGCCTCACTATGGCGCTCCCACATCATAAATTCATGACTACAAAAAAGCCAAAGTGCACACGTAGCCATCCACTTCTTGCCGAAATATTACAACTTTCGTGCGTCCCTTTCTTTGTATACTATGATTTTCGGTATCCCGTTACTTCAACCCCGTGATCTTGCCATCGTCGTTGTTGTGTGTATTTTTTTGTTTTCATTCTCTGCATCTGCTTTTCTCGAGTCTCGTCTGAGTAGCGATCACCTTCGTACTTTTTGCACATACGCCTCATCACCATCGCTTCGCCGCAAGGCCTAATCACGCGTGCATACTTTGTTTCGAAGGAACAGCGAAAAACAAATAGATGCGCAGATACCAGCCTCAGGAAGTTGCCTGTTCATAATGATGTCTAGGGGCCACCGTTAGCCTCTTGCCGCGTAATGCGCGCGCTATTCCCCTCCGTCGGGCACCCTGAGAGAACATAGAGAAAAGAGCACAGGTGTGCGTAAACGAGACACTTCTCACGATAAGCCGTTACGAAATATACTAAGTGCTCGGTGCCCTAAGATAAATAGAAAGTGCTTGCCCATCACGTAAGTAGGATAAGAAAACTGTAACCAATGTTGTTCACGCTGAAGGCGTTTAGTTAGGATAATGTGGGGCTTCGGGGATTCTATATGTGACATTGGTAGTGTACTCGAGACAGCGCACCTATTTCGAGTAAAAATAAGTACGAAAGACATAACCTCTTGTAGGAAGGGACGGTGTCATATGAGACATATTTTTTTCTTTTTTAGTTTCTTAGGTTCAAAGCACCTTATCAACTTGCCGACGTATTATGTGATCGTCACGGTTCATCATAAACGAGTACGCTCCACAAAAATTTGATAAATCGTTTTACTCATCACTAGTATAAACTATCTATATTATTAGTTAAATGTTCATCGCTACTGCGTAAATCATTGGGTTTGGCTTAGCAGTGATGTCAGAGTCCCCGATTAATATTAGCAAGACGCCGAAATTTGTTAGTCAAAACTAAAAACACAAACGTTGATATTTAAGATGAAATCATCTATTTGAAACACGACTTCTAGAAACATATCTGCTAAGTGGCGGTGCTTTACTCGCCACCTTCAGTTGTTTAAAAAATAATATGCTTCCTTTTTCATAGTTTTGCAGCACCGTATAGTGTATTAATATAAATTGCGTCGAGAGTTTGTGTAGATTACACTGTCGCAATTTCGAATTTTTCAGTGTATCGGTGTCTCTAGCGTTTGTTTATGCGAGTCGAATAAACATTTCCCAGACCACTGAAAAGGAAACGTGGGATTGTTAGCATAACAAATCCCCGACGACGCTAGTCGAGCTAAAAGACCCTTTCCTACGTGCCGTAGGACACTGCAACAATGTGTGTAGAGGACAATAAGAAGATGAAGCACCTTATAGGGTAAGCTGGATTTTGACGCAGTTTTACGATGATGTAAGGGAGCTGGAAGACGTATCCCAATATTTTCAAGCTTTTTTTCATAAAGAAAACTTCAAATCTTGTTATTCATTTAGGGTAACTTTTCTTGACACCTGCACGCTACCTTATGCTGAGCTGCTTTTTAAATCTACTTGCTTTTTTTTTCGTGTTTTCAGGCTTTATGGTGTTTTAGCCAAGCTGTTGGTCGTTTCAAACGACCATGCTCTTTTCACAATGTTTAATTACTATCTGCACACTTCTCATTAACAAATTGGCGCCTCTCTGCATTTGCGTCATGCTCATTGCTGCTTTCACACTTCGTGTAATAAGAGTAGTTGAAAGCGCACCGATAGTTCTTCTAACGACTGTATTTATATGCAGCTAGAATCGAACAGCCAAGAAATGCAAAATTTTTTTGTACTTTATGATATGGCGACAGGTAAGCGAGCAATCAAAAGTATTAGTAGGACAACAAATACAATAGAATGGTCTGCTGTTTGATAATAGAACGCGAAGTATCCAACGAAAAAAAATCGGAGCATATTCACGAAGAGAATGACGGTGAGTGGGCGGAGCTCAATGGGATCATCAACTACCGTCTTTCTTTCTTTCTTTCTTTCTTTCTTTCTTTCTTTCTTTCTTTCTTTCTTTCTATTCCTTTTTCGTTCCTTCTTTCTTTTCTTCCGTTCTTTGTTTCTTTGCTTCTTTCATTCCTTTTTCGTTCTTTCTTTCTTTCTTTCTTTCATTCTTTCTATCTTTGCTCTTTTGCTTCTTTCATTCCTTCTTTCTGTGCTTCTTTCATTCCTACTTTCCTTCTTTCTGTTTTTTTCTTTCTCTCTTTCTTTTTTTCTTTCTTTATTTCCTTGCTTTTTTCTTTCATGATGTGCATTTTATGACCTTGAGAGAGAGAGAGAGAAAGAGACTAAAGCGAGCGCGTTTTGTCGCTTTTTGAGTGCCGCAGCGAGAGAAACAGCGCTCCACGAGTGCGCCCGCGACTATCGTCTTCCTCCTCTACCCACGATCGGCGCGCTCGAAGTTGGTGCTCCCAGAGCGGGCAAGCCAGAAAAAACGGTCATCGGAGGGACAACACTTGACCCTAAATTGTTTCGACTCTAACGGCCGAGCTATGAGTGAGTGCTAATGTGTAATTAGTGCCAACCTCTGAATCATACCCGTAAATACTCACAAAAGAAATAATAATTTGCGTTAGTGTCGATTAAAGATGACCGTCAATCTAATCACTTCCACTTGAAGTGCGCATGTGCGACACTTTTTTTACCAGTTTATCAAAAGTTTCCTTCCAACGACCTCTGCCATTCAAAAGTGGTGATGTATACGCGCTTTCTCGTGTAGTTCAAGCTCGTTAACGAAGAGATTACGAGATAATAATCCTGAGACGCGTCACAATTACGTGCGCTTGTACCTGCTTCCCATTAACCTTCCTAAAGGAATTGTACGATTCTTCTCTCGATGTCGAATTGAAAGGTTCGCCCGGTATTGTCTATCCAGAATTGTCTGACTTGACGTCGAATGAATGTGCACAGTTTGATGTGGTGCGGCAGTTAGTTGGCTCTTGGCAATCTTGCATGCTATCTTGAGATCTTCCGGGTTACAATGGTATATGACAGGCGAGGTCTGAGAAGGACACAGGACGGGTGCCTGTGGTCTTTCGCGTGTCGCTGCGCGAACACCAGGCGTCTCGCCGTTAGACACCGAAGTTCATACACGGAGCTTCGGGCGGCTCACTTAACTTTCGACTGTTCCGCAGGCTCGCCTCTCAATTGCGGGTGGCGACAGGTTGGCAATGTGTCTTCGCAAACTCTGTATTTCTGAAGGCTGAAATGCATGCTGTGAAGGGGAGATATTTCCTGCAGGCACCCACTCGTTGAAACGTTCACTCTCGATGTAGCTCAGTGGTGAGGTTTAATTTGAGAAAGAGCTCGCTTCTACCAATGTAGACCTCTGGCCCTTCCAGTATGTGATTGCAGTGGCGGCAGCTGGCTCGGTCAAAGGTAACGGCGGCGACGTAGGCGGCTTTCATATTTCGCACGCCATTATAATGCGGCCGCCCAACGGAGTATAATGCTGCACGCCCGAGACTACTTTGTGCGTTCTATGGCAAGCAGGCATGGCTCGGTGATTGCAAACAATGCTGTAGAAGATTACGATTATATACCCCTGTGGACCCACTCCTATACAAGCTGCTCATGGCCTTCACTTAGAGCTGTCATCTAACAGGGGCCCCAATTATTTAACCTGCGGCTCACGTACGAAGAGCGCAATGGTAACCTTTGTACGCACGCCACCTGAGTAATTCTCCTCTCAATGAGGACCCCCTTCTGCAGCTAGATACAACATTGGGCTAGCGCGATGATCATTAAACGTACGCGTGGAAACACGTAGCACCTGATGGATGTTCCAAATGGCGTGTCCCCACTGCCGAATGAGCCACCATTCGCTCGCTCTGATGCTCACAACTGACACTGCTGAGAACTGCCGAGGTAGATTACGGGTCATAGCAACCCTGTTGCTTCATTAGTGGCCGCAATGGTGGCGTCATAGAGTCGGCGAAACTCTTAGTGGCCGTTATTACGTCTTCTGAGATTGCCGACACACGGCCTGAGGAACGGAGGGAGATTGTACGGAGGCGTGTGGAGGTGAGTGAATGGAAATAAGCCTTTTTGCCAAACGAGAACTCGTTAAGGTAGCCGTGGGAGCTGCCTATCTGATTCATAAAGTCATTGGTCGTGGCTAGGACAAAGTGACCACCGCTTTTTTTCCCTGCTCCCTCGTGGGTGTCTATTGAAATCTCCTCGATGATGGTCCGAAGTTGAACAAATGAGTCGCGCTGTTACACTCTGACACTTCTGATTGCAAATTCCTAGCGGAATTTTTCGATGTTTAAAGCGCGCCGCTTGCAAGGTCGTCCTTGTGGCATTGTATTAGGTGAGCGGCGTTACGTCACTTGAACCCGTCTTCATTTCACTACGCTCAGGCGTCGGCTCCTTCTCGTGAGAAAGCACTTTACGTAAGGGGCAAGCGCCATTCGTGCAGGTGCAGTGCAGTTTCCAGGACTCGCCGAGGGCTACTGGCTTCGCTTAGGGTCAGGAAAGCTGAAGTGTTGTTGAAGTGAGAGACACACCAATAATGTGGAATAGCAAGAAAAGTAGACTGTTAGACCCCTACCTACAAAGCTTCTTCTCAGCTCTCTGTTTTTTTTTTCATTTGTAAAGCATGCATCTTGGAGGTAGCAGTTGCAGAAATTGTTTGTTTGCTTTCTTTCTTTTGTACTTCAACTTTAAAGTGAAATTGTGCTCAATGAAAGGAATGAAGCGACGTGGTAGAGGCTTGTGGGTTACGGCACTCATAACTACTTGCTGAGAGAGAATTACACGTACGTCATGAACGCAAATGCTTTCGTGCGATTCTCTATAGCACTGGGCACTCCATTGACACCCAACTGGTCGGTCAGCATCAAAACAAAACTTTTGTGTACCAGACATTGCGTAAAAAATTCCAGCGATAAAAACTAGACCACACAAATTATCAGATGTAACTATGGTCATGACAACACATAAGCTACAGCAGCAATAAATTCTAAGAGGGTATAGGCTAGAGCAATACAAATTACTGAATAGTTTGTGGGAAGGCTCCAATATATTCACATTATATGTGCACCCGCAAATGTGCGCCTACTGTTGCATATTGTTGGTTTGTGTCTGCTAATTGCTAGACGAAGTTTCCTACCGTTCGCTGATATTGATCATTCGCTCCTATTACGACGTGATAAAATGACACATGTGCGTTACCATATCTTTACAACGCTTGTTTAAACTCTTGACACAGTAGGGCAGTCACATATAGAGTGTTTCACATCGTAAGGCGCTATATTATAACCCGTGTCTGATCCCTTACGTGGTGTGAAAATATGCAGTGTCCAGTTTAGTATAAAAAATTGCAGATGATGGTCTTTTCTTTAGAGCACAATGATAGGCTTCACAAAGTGCCAATGTTGACGTTTTTTGTGTTACTTTATACTTAATAGCGTCAGAAACCATTGTCTACATTTATTTACTTTATTCACGCGGTTGTAAATTGATTCTAATGTAAGTCAAACCCACTAAAATTGCACAAAAAAAAAACAAGTTCATTCTTAAAAAAACAAGAGGTCACTTACGGTGTCCACTCGTCATCCCTCGTCATGAATTTTGATGAGCAGGTACGGCTGGCATTAAAGTACGTCCTCAAAAAAGGCATTTCTCGTGCCAAGACGCGGGCTTTGTGCGTGATAGTTTTGTCTACGTGTACGAAATGACACCAGAGAGAAGTGCATGAGCGAACTGGTGCTGGCTTCGTAGGGAAGGCGAGGAGGCCTTATGTGACGTCCTTCTCTCTCACGCACTTACGAAAATCAGCGCTGGAGTATTTTAAGTTAGACGACATTATTCACAAGCCCTGCAACGTCTTCTCTAAAACGCGCGAATTTCGTTAGGCAAAGGTAGATTCACGACATTGCTTTAAAGCTGCGCAAATAAGCTAGCTGCGGGGATCAGTAAAAAAAAATCCGCGTATAGTAGCAGAAGGTACGTGTTATACTCATAAAAATTTTGCGTTATTTACAGCTAGAACCCGAATGCAAGCGTACAGAACCATGCTACAGCCCTTCCGACTTCTTGGTTGCCCCTACGTGATTGGTTTTACTAGCTCCGGCTTTGACTGTGCGTCGACGCCCTAACTTTCTATTTGAAATTCAGCCAAAATTAATCGACCTACAATGGTGTGAAAACAGTAAGCCACATCGCCAGTCTGTTATCTGCGAGTGTTGCCAAAATACTGCACAACTTGTTCGACAGACTAGATTTATGAGAACACATTCAGTGTGCGCAGTGTATCAGGCGAAAATTTGTTCGCTATCAGGTGACCTCAAGGCTACGTTTGCCCCTTGATTTTGGCGAACGCCTCAAGATAAACAAAAGAAAAATGTGGTTTAGCCAATATTTACCTATAAGTAGACATTTGCATTTGCTGCCAGCGTGCCCGCAAATTGTCGTGTGTGAAATATTGCGTTGTTTAATCAAGTTCACCAAACCATATAAAAATTAATTTTTAGCATTTGCAACTGATGTTAAGGACAGTGAACTAATAGTCGATCCGGAACACAGTATTAACTATTCATGTCGTTAACCATATTCGTTTATCCCCGCGGTCAGGCTTCATTTTCTCACTGTAAACAGAACCATTCAATCTAGAATACGGTGATAAGCTTCACGATGCAAAAGTACTCTTCTTACATACTTTGCAATACATTTAAGTCTAAAAAAGCATGAAATAATTGTACTATGACATGCATAGGTGCTCTGTTATGAGCTGAGTACTTAAACATCGGTGTGAAATTGGCATCTGACGATTCTCCTTGCATGAAAGTGCATTGTGCTAGGTTAATCGCTCATGCTAATCTGGCAACCCTGACATTTTCTTTAAGATAGTGTTTGTGTTCGAACCAGCAACGTTCGCAACAGCGTCAGGACCATCGGTCACCACGTGTTGATGATTCCTGCGTGCTAATGGCATGAGTGATTTGTAGCATGTTACTTTCTTTCGTACTTTTTGCATTTGCCAGGAAGTAAGGGTACTAATGGTTTATTTATCTGTCAACCTCAATACTTTTTTCTCCAAGAACAATAGCACAAACACTTTTCGATAATCTTTCAGGTGTAACAGGCACTATCGACGTTCGATTGGCCGTAGAATCTCGTTTTATTGAGTTACTGCCTTTATTAGGTAAAGAAGGTATAAAGAAGTTACAAAATTAGTTAGCGTTGAGCTGTGCCTGCTTGATCCTTATACAAAATGGAAGCAGGGCAACATGCCTTGGTTTTTCACTGCCGTATAGAGCCTAGCAATACCTATTTGTTTGTGTGTTAGCTATGTGAACTATTACAGTGATGAACATCAAATGAAGGCACGTCTTTTAACGCATTGTTTCTGCAACGATCAATATACTATTCAATATTATTTTGTGTGTTCTTTGTGTTCATAAACTAGAATATTGGACTTTGCCTGTTCCGTGATTTGTTTTGTTTTTAAATCTATTTCTGTTTTCTTCTGCATTGTCTCCTTTCAAATTTTATTTGCTAACCTTAGTCCCTTCTCTAGCACAGAGTAGCGTACCCGCCTAAGAACTAGCTAACCTCTCTTCATTTCTGTGTGTTTACGTAGGCTATCATTTCTTCAAGGTCCATGCTTAAGAAAATTAACGGCCCTTCCGCAACTTTCTCTAGGCAACGTCCAGGCTCAAGTTCTCTTGTCATAACGTACGTGTGTAAGTGGTTCTTCCCCAACTTTCCTACTACGTTGAGTATATCGGAGAAATATTACCTAAGTTTTGGTGCTTAACTTTATGCCAAATGGTGTCATTTTGTCCAAAGGCTGGGTTCATAAAAAAAAAACAAATTGCACTCTGTGCAGTGCTATCTTATCGAATCGATAGATGCAGAATCTAAAACGAGCATAATCTCTAGCGTGGGCTTCCCTACGGTACGTGCAATACTCTATTACCGAACAAATGCGACTAATTACACTTCGGATGGATCAGGACGCTTCACATATGGTAGCTGTAACGTGCTGTGGTCAAGTCATCCAAATCAGTGTGACACTTTTGAGCCGCTTTCATGCAAATACACCTGTACTCTGTGCTCTCATGTCTCGTACAGCCTTTTAAAACTGCTTTTCATTGTGACAATACTTTTTATAGTCGTCGTTTTTGAACCAATCAGATTAACAGGTTTGAAGTATCATGATCACTGCTATATCTCGCTTCAAATTTACGTTTCTTTTTCAGTGCTCCTAAGTGCAAGATAATTTTGTCTATCGTTTTGATCGATGTTTATCTATGGTCGTTTAGTGTCTACAGCTATTTTTTAACCTCTGAATACAAGGTGACACGTTGCTTTTAACCTTCTGAGAAAAAGTTACAGTGCATGCGAGAGTTGACAGACAAAGGCATGCGTGTCATGATTTTTTTCCCTGTGCACAGCAAATGAAGTAGAATGGGCGCATAGCTTTGAACTGGATAACGATAACGAAGTGTTAGTCATAACGTCTTGTAACTTCGTTCTTCAGTTTGTCACCTCTAGCTGTTCGGCTCTATCATTTCCAAATTTCAATGAGCCACTGCGCCTCTTGACTTTTCATGCAGTTTCTAAACGTTTATCAAACACTGAACACAGAGCAATAACTTATAGCAGAACACTAGTGTAAATCAATACTGCAAAATCGACCTTCATCCCCGCCTCTTCATTCGCATGGTAGCGTTAAACAAATAAGGGATAATTAGCGAAAACAGTGAAATGGTGCATCATTCAATAAGGTACTCAACTAATAATACATTCAATAACTGAGTTAATTGACGGATTATTGGTAATTACACGTAAATTTCATGACATGCTGATCAGGTAAGCGTGGTCGATCACCTGCCTGGCGTATAGGTGCAGGCTGATAACTGTTCGAGGGACAGCAATAGACGTAATAAAAAACAGACAAAAATCACACAGAAACATGTAAAGTTTTTGTGCAGACAATATGACTGCATCGGTTCATTGCCCTATTCCTCTGATATTGTCTTCTTTCTCTCCTGATATTTTGCTGGCGCTAGTATTGTGGATCGGTACACTCTCCGGGCTGGCTGTCATTCCCCTCACGCTGGTAATATGGCATCACGTTTCTGATAGACGCCTCCCCTGTTTTTTCACTTGGTTGACTATAATACAACGTCTTGAGAAGTCCTTGCTGCTTAGTCCTCTTAAAAACATAGTATTGACCAGTGAAGGGAACTTTTGAGTCCCATGCTTCTCTAACGAGTATATTGGAACCAGGGTTGATCTCTGGCATCTTCGTGCTATATGAGGACAATAAAGTGTCCCTTCATCGTACTTCTATATTTTAGCTGTTAGGGTTGGGTCTTGGGTCATTCATTCAGTTTGACTCTGCTAACTAATCCCGGATCTTCGTACGCTGACAACCAAGAAACAGTAGCGACCACAGTGAATTGCGCGCTGCACCCGATGCCGGTGGTGTAGGATCTGTTATGGTGATGTACCGCTACCTCCAAAGCATACTTTCAGCCTTCATTGAGCTCCTGGTATAGGTTTATATACTTTTTGAGGTATGTAATTTATATTCAGCAAGCGAATTAGCCTCCAGATGATAAGGCACTGCGTATCGAAGCACAATGTTCTTTTCACGGACCCAGTTGCATAGCTCCTGATTTCTGAACGCTGGTCAGTTTGTTGGCAACGATGACCTTGATGTGTTTGAAAATTTCTCTCTGCAGCAGTGCTATTACGCAATTCGCATCTTCTCTTACAGCTTTGGTGGCTGCGAAGCACGTTAACTCATCAACCGCGACCAGGAAAGCTTGGGTTCTTTTGTCGCCTTCACTATTTTTTGTAACTTCAACAAAATCAAGCTGAACTACTTCGAATGATACTGTCGGATATTCTGGCAACATCATTCCCCACAGAGGTTTGAATCCTGTCGACTGCACCAATATAAAGTTTTCATGCAGAAAATACGACTGCATCAGTTTATTGCCCCATTCCTCTGGCGCCCTCTCCTTTCTCTCTTGATGTTTTGCTCGCGCTAGCGATGTGGGTCACTACAAAACATAAACAGAAATCGTCACAGACATCCACTGAAACTTGATTGAAGAAGCACCAGCAGTGCCTCCGTTCATTCAATGATTTTTGGATTTCCATACAAGAGCCATAGTGATTGCTATTCGCCAAGCTACAATTTCCTCAGCTATCTCATTCTTCACGCTTTCAACTTCAGTGTTAGTGTTAAGCACTAGGAATGACGGTTGTGGTGCAGCAGAAAAAAATAAACTAGAAACAATTCTTGTGATCCTATTCAAAACGACATCTTCACGAGAGAGATAGTGGGAGGTGTGGGAAGGAGGCGGTTGTCCATAAAACCATCATATCAACTTACAAGCATCGAAAATTCTGTAGTCCTTTCCCGAGAAACATTGGAGCAACTCCGAAGAAGAGGAAGAAAGAAAACACCAGCTAGTGAGATAACAACGATGGTAGAACAACAAACGAATGAAGAGACGAGGAGGCGGAGGATGAAGAGGGGGAGGGAAGAAGCGAAAAGTCTCGGCAATGGACACCGGGTTGGGGGAAAGATAAACAGAGCCATGCTGAAGCTCCGTGGGTTCTTCTTGCCAACGAGAATGCGATTAGAGAAACCGAGCCCGGCAAGCCTTGACCGCTTGTTTTTTTAGCGTCGTCGCTGCTTCCGTCCATACGCCTTTTCCAATGTGGAACGCGGCCATGAGCACTTATCCCCGGAAAGCCAGCGTGGGTAATAACAAACGCCGCCATCGACTAATCCTGTGCGTTTTACTCCTTTTACGGACATCGCGTGGCGTCAATGGCAAAACGGTATAGTTGCAGAAGGGCACGCACTTGAGCCGTGGGGTGTCTTGAAGCACACGAGGGGTATGTGGGGCTGTACCAGGATGGCGTCACGTGGCATCCTGTACTGATAATTTCGGGTCACTTTGTTACAGCTAAGTTGTTAAGGCGCGGGAGACAGAAAGTTAGTTGGGCAGATAAGATTAGAAAATTAGCAGGTGAAACGTGACAGCAGAACGCTCAAAGGGTGATGATGAAGATGTTACAGTGCGCTTCCATGTTGACGGGATATATTGCAAATTAAGTAAGCTTGTGCTTATATGAATAGGTGACGATTGCATCTTGCACAAAGAACACACTAGCACGGGGCGAAAAGAACAAAATTATTTATTAGAAGACAACCCCCGTCCATTCTCTTTCTTTCTCTTCTGAGAAAGAGAGATTAGCAATGTAGATAAAGAGTGAGATAAAAGAGAAAAACGCAGACTGAGTGATAGAAGGTAACTGAAACACGTCCAACAGGCACTGTTGAAAACGTCGGTGACCGCTGTCCGAGAATGCGGTTTGAGGAGCGAAGCTCCTCTTGCTCTAACCTTGTCCCGCGTCAGGCGTAACCGGCAGTATCTCCCGAACAGCACAATAGATGGCGCTGTCTAATCAACATTTCTCGTCTCATTTCCCAGATAACATTAGTCCAATAAAAGCGTGTACAATAGGACGAACAGATGGACGGGTGGATGGATGGACGGACAGAGGCACGGACGCACTGACGAACGCACGCATGGACGGACGGATGGAAGCAAGGACGCACGGATGGACGGATAATTGGACGGACGGATGCATGGACGCATGGACGAATGGACGAATGACCTGACGCACGGAAGAACACACGGATGGACGGATGGACGGATGGGTGCTTCACCCAACTCATCATCTTTCACTCAGTGGGTATGGTGTGGTTTTTTCAACCAATCTTGAAGTAGAAATGCATGCGCCTCGAAGCAAAACATACAGACAAGAAAATAGAGGCGCTGCTTTTCACGTGAACATAACTCTTTTGAACTAACCCAAGACGGGGATTTGCAGTTCCCAATGTGTAGCGAAAATTCGAAATAATTAAAGAGAGGTTCTTAAAAAGAAGTCCGCTTCAACGTGACCAGTATCATAGCAGAATCAATATTGTAATAATAGTTCAGCTTTTACATCTTGAAATATCAATTATCAAATGCCTAAACGACTCAGAATATCTGTCGTCCCTAAAATATTCCGGATATTTCGACCACTTTGGTTTTCACGAACATCTTGGATTTAACCACGTAAACTTACACACACTGGTCTCCGGCACATTGATTCCGAAAGCAAAAATGTAAAAGTCTCTGGGAATGCCCGAGTTAGATTATGTGTCAAGAAAAGTGATGCTAGCATCATTTTTACCCAGCACCTATTTCTTTAAGTATGTCATGTGCGCTTGTTCTTTCTTTTTAGGAGCGAAGCTCCTTAAGGCGTGGGCTGAGCGTCCCGTCGTACTCGTATGTAGTCACCTCTCGTTAGTTCTTGAACCGTCCGTAGAAGGCGGTACTTGTACATAAAATGACATGCATATAAGCTGAAAAATGCAAATGGTACGATGCTAGAGGATGTTACTTGTAGTATGATAAATAATAAAAATCACACTATATCCATGGAGTAAAAGATGATGAGTGGGGCGAAGCGTTCATCATTCCGTCCGTTCGTTCTTGCTTCCGTTCATCCATGTGTCTGTTTGTCCGCCTATCCGTTCATCCGTGCGTCCGTCCGTCCATCTTTGCGTCCGTCCATTCGTGCATCCATCCATGCGTCCGTCCGTGTTCTCATGCGTCTATGTGTGCGTCCGTCCGCCCATGCGTTCGTCCAGGCACCCGTCCGTCCTTGCGTTCATTCGTTCATCCGTGCGTCCGTCCGTCTACCCGTGCGTCCGTCCTCTCGTGCGTCCATCCACACGTCCGTTCTTTCGTCCGTCCATCCGTTCGTCGGACAGACAGACAGACAGACAGGACAGACGGACAGACGGACAGACAGACAGACAGACAGACAGACAGACAGACAGACAGACAGACACACACACAGACAGACGGACAGACAGACAGACAGACACACAGACAGACAGACGACGAGCGGAAGCGGCCAGCGGATGATTCACGATTTGCTGATAAAAAAAAATTGCCCGCAGCTTCCCTCGGGGGAACACTGAGGAGGATACGGAAGCATGTAATTGGTTAACGGGTGTTAAATTGCGACTTACTTGGGTCGATGGCTAAATTGGTTAACGTGGTTGTGAAATGGGGTGTTAAATGAGTGAACACGTACGGCACGTATGCGAAAGGGCGGTGTTTTATTTATTGCGACGAACCAACGGACGAGCGGCAACTGAGCGAGCGAGCGCCGACCTTGAGTATATATACAGCGCGACGGTGCATGCGCTGTCAGCTGTCGAATGTTCTCGAAGGAGAAGCGCGCGCGCGGCACAGATGGCGACGGCGCGACGGCGCATGCGCTGTCAGCTGTCGAATGTTCTCGAAGGAGAAGCGCGCGCGGCACAGATGGTGGGCGACGGCGCGACGGCGCATGCGCGCGCGTCAGCTGTCGAATGTTCGAGAAGCGGTGCGGACGGCGCGGACGGCGCACTACAAGGCGCGAGTATAAGATGCTTCCGCATCTAATATGTTGAACGATTTTGAGTACTTCGTACTCAACTATGGGAGAGCACTGAGCCGTCCCGCTAAAACAGTTTAGTGGCTGGTAACAGAGTTAGACACAGGGGGGGGGGGGTTAGAAAAAGGGGGTAACGATTTAGAGCACAGGGTACTCTACTAGGGGAGAGCTTAAAGCCGTCCCACGGGGGGGGGTTAGAAAAAGGGGGTAACGATTTAGAGCACAGAGTACTCTACTATGGGAGAGCTTAAAGCCGTCCCGATAACATGCCTGAATACACAGGCATGGTTCAGTGTGCACCGACACATGCCTGAATACACAGGCATGGTTCAGTGTGCACCGACGCTCGCGTAGGTTTTAAATAGCTAACTTTACCGTACAAGCTCATGTTTGTGTTACTGGTTTCCGTACCAATACTTTACCTTCCTGGTGCATTTATTGTGAAACTTTGACCGTTTTAACTCGGACACATGTATGCTTTTGAAGTGCAACAAATAACCTTATACTTGATGAACGCGTGAATATTGCAGTAGCAGAGAACGAGTGATTATTGTATCAGACGTAATGAATTAGCTCAACTAAGGCGGTGCGGACGGCGCGGACGGCGCACTACAAGGCGCGAGTATAAGATGCTTCCGCATCTAAAATTCGCCTCGTATCTGCACGTTACACTGCAAATGTCGTCGAAAAACGATAGCCTTGCGTCTGAAGGAAGAGAGTGAATAAAACGTTTATTTGATGTTCTGTGAAGAAATTTAGTGTATGGCATTCTGGAGGCGCTCCTTTAGAGTGCCTCGAGCGTACAGCGGAGGCTAACGAGCGCTTGTCCCGTCACACGTGAGACATGAGCGCTATCTGGCAGTTATCTTCGAAAACGAAGCGCGCGGCGTGCGCGCCCATCCCGGAAGTGATAAGGTGTAGAACGGAAGGCGACGGGTTGCGGCCACCATCATGACGTCTTAGCAAAGCGTTAGAAGCACTTGCCTTTTCGTGCAAGCGTTGCATGGTCAGTGCAGCGTGATAAACGCTACGGTCCTTAAAATTACTTATGTATGCGTTTTCTAGTGAGATATGCAAATGCAGAATATATGCGTGTTTTTATGGTGCCCCATCCATGCACAATAATTGCTTTTTAATTGACAATTGCACGAGCATAAACGCTCAACCTTCAGCAACATTGGTGGTCGCTGCGGATAGGGTCGGCCGTTTGGGGTATCACCTGATGACTTTTTATGGTACCGTTAAGAGCGGACAAACAGACAAGTGTACAGACAGACCAAAATTTTTGCGTCAAAGGTCCCCAAGAAAAACCATCGTCTTAAAGGTATGATACACGCAAGACGCGGTGACTCACACTCGAAGACGGAACCCCGGTGTGCGAGCATGCGATAAAATAGGATGTCACCCGAAGACGTTGGCGATCGCGTGTTCGTCGTTGGCGCCGTACACTTGGGGGCGCTATGTAGTCAAACATAAACCGTTGTGGTGCGCGTGCGTGTTCAGGTCGGCGGATGGACAAGGCTGCAAAGCGGCGGGTGTGCGCAAGGCGGTGGCGGCTCGCGCTCGAAGAAAGAACCCCGATGTGCGAGCGTGCGAGGCAGAAGCGTGTCGTGAAGCTGCGCGGCGGCGCCGACACGATCCGGGCGTACGAGGATGGGAGGCCGAAGCGCCGCAGATGCAGCGTGCGGACTTATAGCTTCGCTCCTTTCTCCATCATTCACCCCGTGGATGTGCTGTCATTGTTTTTAGTCGGTGATGACGCATTTATGGTTCTGGCATGCTTTCGTTCTACTTCAGATTGGCGGTCAGTTGAACATCGATAAAGCAGCGGCGGCGAAGTCTGAGGCCGTGAGACTGCAACACCACCTGATTGAAAAACCTTCTTAGAAGCAACCACTCACGACCATGCTTCAGCGCCTGGCGCTTCATATTCTCATGAGTGAATCTCCCCAACTATTCGTATCGACGTAACTCCAAATGTAAAGTTAAGCAAACATGCTTTAGAAACGCTTATGCTTTTTGTGATTATTTGTTCTTACCTTCTGCAATGTATTCTTTTGTGCACTTCAGATGCAATTGTTATTACTGATTAACTCGGGCAGAGAGCGACCTGACGCGGAATTTTTTCCTGAAACGTTAAAACGCAACTACTACAGAACAGCCGTGCTGCCCTTGGACTGTCACGCGTGGAGTTTTAAACATTACTATCGCTTCCCTGCGTGTCTAGGCCTCGTTTTGTTGGAATCGGAAAAGATTATAGGATTTATTCGCCGGTCGAAATAAGTACGCTAGAAAATAAGGCTGTCTCCGACGAACGAACCCGAAAGCGCCATTGGTGGCCCCGGGCATGGAGAAAATTGCTCGGACAATGTATAGCGGTGGATTTCCGCTGCACCTGCGGGCCCAGGCGGCCGTCTGCACGGTTTGACAAATGAGCCCAAATAGAGAAGGGGGGGGGGGAAGTAGTGCCGGTGCCATGGAACTTCCTTTGGCGGGCGGCCCCGTTATTCCACTTATTGACCCATTTAATCCATTTTCGAAAAGGCCAGCACAATGAAATCAAGAAAGCCTGCAAAGAAGAAATAACAAAACATTAAAAAAAGAAACGTGAACGCCTTACGCATTCCTTCTGTCTCTCTTTCTCTCTGTTGGTAGGAGAACACCCAGCATATTGATCTGCATTCGAGCATGGTGCGGGTGTACCGCAATGATATATATGCTAGTACCAGGACTTCGGGGACAAACATATTAGAGTTATCATTGCAAAATGAAAGTAAAGTGGGTGTGCAAGGTGAAAAACAGAAAATGCAGGTTAAGTCGAGAGTTTCACGGAATCGCGTGTGGTAGGGCATGGAGACATGAAGGTGATTGAAACAACCACCGACCACTGATTAAAACAAAATACAAAGAGCAAGATGTTTCGTAAAAATGTAGGTATCATAAATGGCTCGTGTTGTTCTTCTATCCTCTACCAGACCATTACACTGTGCTTGTGTGCGGTAACAAGGATGAACAGGGTCTAGTTAACTTCTGTGGCTTTCGTTCATTCCTTTTGCACCCCTTCATATTTTCCTGCATATATTTCTCTGGACGGTATACACAAACAGATAAACCACAATATGTAGATCGAACGCGTACGTGTGTGTATGAAATTGGTACTGATATTAGTGAGACAGAACGAAATCATGAAGCCGTCTTAATTGCGGTGCAGATAACCACGGCTCGGCTTGAACATTAGGTAAGGATAACACGCAAAAGAAGCACAACGAAGAGGAATGGAACAAAAGTTCGTGGAATGAAAAGAGAACATGTCGAAAGATTACAATTAGTGCAAGGGAGATCTATCGCATGGGCACCTGGACAGATATATTTATGCAACGGCCACGGTGCATTACCTGAGGAGGGTTAACGGTGACAATGCTGGAAGAAAATTACGAGGAAGAAAGCTGATGTACAATACGTTATTACAGCTTAGAATAAATTGCCGCCATTGCATGGCCCTAGTTTTTGCCCGCACAAATCATGAGCATAAACAAACTAAGCTCGGTTGGAAATGAAACTAATGGTAATAAAATACATCTACACTACAGTGTCCTTGTTCCCGACTATACTATAAGTAACTATGTGTGGCTTCTCAAGATAAAAGTGCTTCGCCAAAAAAATGCTGATTTGGCGACAAAGGTGTTCTCGTTCTTACGGAGCAAAGCAATACAGAAGCTTCATATTTGGCTGCTCACATCTCTCGCTGTGAAGCAGTGTTCTCGGCTATTACACTTCGTATAATGTCTCGAAGTTTGCCACCTCGGTGGTCTCGTGATTATAGTGCTCGACTGCTCACCTGTAGGTCGCGGGATTGAATCGTGATCAAGGATGCTGAATTTTTTGATGAAGGTGAAAAGTCTCGAGGCCAGTTGACCTAAATTTAAGGGCATAATCAGGAACCCCTGGTGGTCAAAATTTCCAAAGCCCTGTACTACGGCGTCTCTTGTTATCATATGTCAGTTGTGGGATGTTCAACCCTAGCATCTATTATTCTTGGTGCTGTCTCTTCCCCGCATCTAGAGAGAGTTCCGGATTCCGAGAGCTCAATTACATCAATTTGCTATCGCGGGGCGGATGTTCAAAATTTTACGTGACGCTATTTACAACGCATGTTTTTTTCTGTTTTACTTCAAAGCGAACTGCACAGTGTGAGGGAGAACTGAGCTGCTTGCTTCGCAGTTAAATATGCATAACGTGGCAGCCCTGTTTCTTCATAGAAAAGTTCATTTGTTTTATCTGCCACCGATTCGATTATCGCTGGTCATATCTGCCTTCTGTCGATCGCGGCTTATACACCCAACCAATTTTCTCCAATCTGTACCCTAATCTTCCTGCATTTGTCTTTCAAGCCAATTCCAATTTTTTTTTTCTCGCTTCCCCCACCCCCGCTCCTCTTTTTTTTTCAGGCAAATCAAAAGCAGCGGCTGAACTTTGTAGTTCTAAAAGCTAAATAAACACTGCAATTTCGCAATTTTGCTTTTTCGTATTTCTCAGAAAGTCGTTCGCTTGACCACTTATTATGAATTGAAGACTTTCCGCTCTCTGCGTCCTCTTGAACGATCTTAGTGACAAAAAAGTCATTGTACATTCGCACGATGAGTAAAGACATGATTCAAAAAATTTAGCAGGTTGCGCGAAAGGCAAATTGTAATGCCTGCGCTTCGACGCTAGAACAAACGATGCAGCTGTGAGTGAGAACGAGGTGGTGGATGAAGAATCACAATTTTCCGTTCCTTTATCTCTCTTTCTGCCATCTCTATTGTACGTATGAGCAACGATCAAAGTGGTAATCATGGGCGAATCCCCCACCCTAGACGCTTTAAGGGAAGGTCGATAGAGCGAAGCCGGCACTGTGCGCATTGTCAAAGACAGCGTCCCGTAGCATTGTGCGCCTGCTCGGGCGGCAACGCAGGTACGGTTGCCGCCGACATGTCTATGTCCCATTGCTCTTCCGCCTCGGTTTCTTGCATCCTCCGCACAGCTGACTCATGGAATAATTTTTTTCTTTTTTAAAATATCCGTCGACTTCCTCGGCTTCCGTCTTCTTGAATTGGCTGTGCGTTTAAGTTGCATGTGATGTGATGATGAGCGTCGTGAAGGCACTAAAAAAAGTTTAGGTCGCATCATTTTTTCAACTTCAGAGTCGAGACTAAACAAAGATGAAAATAAGTAGGCTTTGGTTAAAGTTGTAGTCTGGATCAGAAATTTCAGCCTCTTGTTCGCTTCAATGAACGTTTGCTATCCTCTACAAGGGTAAAAATTTGGCCTTGTTCGTAACAGATGTATGAAATTTTAAAAGACAAAAAACAATGATAAAAAATGAGGCTGAGCTCCTGTTCTGTTTCTTTTTTTTTGTCCTTGCGCAAGCTAATAAGTTAAAAAAAACTTCCTACTTGCTGCGATTTCTTTTATCCACGTAATACCTAAGATGAGTCCTATAAAGGCGTCACTATGACAGAGCCTGTCATATTCTTTCGAAACGAGTGCAACGTTCACTAGGGGTGAAATTTCTCCGTGACTGCACGCTTAGAGTAGAGGGTTCGGTTGCTTACAGCAGAGGCTCTGATAAAAATATCCTATAATAACCTTTTGTTGAGCACTGGTTGGTCAGTATTTGGTGCTTAACTAACAGTGTTTGCTTATCAATCGCACAGTTTCTATTTATCACTGTAGAATAACGTACAACGCAGAATTATTCGACATCGTAAATTTTAAACAAACAATGAATAGAATGCAGATGAATTAAATTAATGTACAGCCCTCAGCTAGCGCATTACTCATGACTCGTTGTGCATATTGGGAGTGAAACACTTGGTTTAAACAATCAGCCACAATGTAACATTAAGATGTGCGAAATAAAACGAGCGAGTGCAAAATGGTTCAAAAAGCGACCCCGCGCAATTATTCTTACGAATACAAATTTATCGTCTACGCCGAAGCAAGCAGTCACGTCGTTGATTTACGGCGTGCTCTAGATTGATAAGGATAGCAGCTCTACGTCCAAAGATACTTGTTAAATGAGTACGAAGCACTTTGCAGTTTATAATATATGGCCTGAATAAATAAAATACCACAACAGGAATAATGGTTGTTCTATGAAAGCATCAGAGAGATCCTTCACAAACTACCTCATTTATTTATAGACATATTAAGTGGAAGTGAGAGGTCACGTACTGAAATGACAGCACCAGAAAGAAACTAATTCGTAAGCCGTGGCCGCTTCGTTCTGTAAAAGTAGACTACCAATGTGCGCAGCACATGCAAAATCTTTTTTTTAAAGCCTTAACAGCACGATGTAAATGAAATCCAAACCTCATATCGAACAGAATGTCGAAGAAGGATACAAACTTGATCTTGGCAATGCCGTTCAATAAAACCCACTTTATAAATTGTTCTCCTGATCTGATTTCTCAGAATGCGAACTATTGTATCCAATGTTTCTTGCTGATTGACCACGCAGGAATTGCTTTAGCGCGGCTGCAAGTCTGTTCCAGAAGCTGCTGTCAAGTCAACGATGTGCGATTGCTTCTTGACCTTAGCACGTAAACATAATTTCGATTTGTGCGGAATGCGTGTTCCTCTAGCCAGTCAGGTGCTTTTCCTTTCGTTTCGTGAACATTCTATTAATATGTGATGGTGGAAGGGAATGCATCAGGCAGGCAGGCGTGGGCAGTTCTATTATCGATTTTATCCCGAATACCGCTCGTCGTGCGCAAATCCTTCAACGTCGGCACACATAATGAATCTGATCCATCAACCGAAGGTCAGGCCCGCTAAAGATCGGCCCGGAACGTCCAAAACACGACTTGCCGACAGGAGGGAACACGCCAGCGTGACGCCTCTGTCGTTTCCAGGCTTTTCTTTTTTACCTAGTCGCAAATGCGTGTGCCTAAAACACGAACTACGTTAATGCAAGAAAGAAGAAAGTCACAGCCCTTCGTCGTTTTCCTGCAACAATATCTAACACAGCCGATTTCGCATTCATTACTCTCTTATAACTTCGAACGTATTCCCGAAAAAGCGCTGGTCGTGACGTTGGTTCAAGAACAACATTAACTTCTGACGTATTGGCAAAATTGCTCTTCCTCGGTCCCAGCCCCTGTGATTGCATTTCGATTTCGAGAAAATTCGTCAGGCCGGCGTACCCTGCGACGTCAGTTTGCCTTAAAAACTACCGGGTAGTATAAATTTCCGGAACCTTCAACTGCGGCGTTCCTCGTAACCATATCGTTAATATGGGGCATTAAATCTCCACAATTATTGAATTTCTCCAACTACCTGCTCGAGATTTCTATTTCCCGCTCTTGTACTTTTGAAATAAGTTGTTTTTGGGCCAGTTAGTACATCTTAACGCAAAAGGAATAACGACGCCCACGTAAAACTAGAGGCACACATAAGCGCAGACCTGCAACCAATGTGTACGCCGTGTTTATTTGTGTTGTGTTAGCCTAGACTGACTCCCTATTCAAACATTTCTTTTGTCATTCCAATAATTTGGGATGTTAGCTCACGGAATTTATGCGTTTTCCGCAAGAATCCTACAGAAACATACGGAATTGTTGCGATGCGGAACGTTTCAATAGGCCTGGCCGAAAGAATTGATTGTTGGACTTGTTGATAGTGCATAACTGTCCTCGTGCTTGCCCTCGTCTTCCTTCTCACGTTTTTGTTCGCTTCTGTTATTTAGGCTTATTACTATTCTCCTTCGAGCTCAGTGAATGGTAGCCAACTGAATGCTGCTTGAGGTAACCAACCTGCCTTGTGCATGTGCTTCTTTCCTTGATAACACTGAGCACCACATTGAATTCCTTTCCACCGTTTCCTCACGGAAGTGCAACTAACGTTGAGCAGAATAAACAAGGTATTGATTGTATGCTGCAGAGTTTCAAGTCTCGCTCTAGAATCTCTAAATACCCCTCGATATTGTTAGCTGACTCTTTCCTATGCCAGCAGGATTTCTCACCCAGTTTCACCGAGAGTTGCTATTGTGAACATTGGCAATCTGCTTAAAATTGCAATGCTTACGTAGATAATCGCAAACACTGTACTTTTTTATTTAGTTTTTATGTAGATTTCTTCCCAAATTATATGATACACAAAGAACAAACACTCCTTTACGAGCACAATAACTTCTGTTACAAAAATAAAAAGCTAGCTCCGTAGGACACAATGTTGCGAACTTGTCAAATAATATTGTACACTTGATCGCAATACACACGGACTTTCAGTGGCATGACCAGACACTAGACACTGCTGGTGGTTTCGCCAGAATATCTTCTCTGTGGATTCTTTTATTTTTCCTTGCTACCTCGTGAACAGCGTTCTTCTGTCATCAATTTACATTTTCTAGCACGGTTATTGCACGCACAAAAAACCATGAACTATATGTCACTTTTTACTGTTTTTTGTCCTGTGTTTGTCCTGCACTTTGGTCTTAGATGACGTTGATTTCTTCTTGTTAAGGCCTAACTCTTTCCTAAGATTCGTCTTCACTGCACGGCGAAAGGGCTCCACGACTCTGCAGCTGCAAAGACTAATATTTTCCTGCTTTAATCGGCAGTCCTTTGCGGTCTTTCGTCACATCTTTCATATTTTTGCTGTTCAAGGTCTTTATTTTACATATCTTGCTAGTGTACCGTGGTAGTAACCTGTCATTTGAAAATATGTATATATCTACATTTTTTAGCTCTGAAAGAGCTCCTGTAGTTTTGTGATCGTCAGCGTTGCACTCACCAGTACTGCATGATTGACGCTGTATTGTACCTGAGCCATTTCAGTACTTATACCAAGAAAAAGCTGCAGCATTTTTTGGGGTGCAGCGAGACTTTGAAAAGTGAATTTGAAAAGTTCACTGTACAGCCGGAGTAATAATAAGTATGGCAATAAAATCTGCAAGGCATTGCAAAGGCAGGCAGAAGTTTCATCTAAGCTCGAAATTAGTTTTAAACTGTGTTTAGGGATTAGAGGCATCGTTTTCCTTTTCTTATTTTCCTACATATGTATTTTTTGTGAAAAAGGGCTTTTTGTAAAATATTGCAAAGTTTGCGCAAAAACGTTACACTCAAATTGCGATCATTCAGCAAAAAACAAGATTAGATGTATTTGTTGATCATACTGTTTTCGATTCCTGATGCTTCCCGATGAAATTCTACATGAACTCCAAAAATGCTGTTGTGTGAGAAACTCAAATAATTACCTCAGGACACAATCGCATTGCTCGTTAACGTGTTATTAAATAAAGTTATAAAAATAAATTTTCAAACCCCAAGTCCCACGATTGATACGTTTTATGAAATAGAAAGAAATTTTCTACCAAGTGAATATTCGAAGGCATTTATTTTTTTTTAACAAAGGTAGTCTCATACCACCTTAAGTCTGCTTGGCGAGATAAATAGGGCACATTTCAGTTTAGCAAATACATAAACATTACGCAAGGAATCTACATTGGACTCAGAGCCACCATCGTTCTCTATAAAGAAAGCGAGAGAATCCCAATAATGAAGGGTCTAAGGCAAGCATACACAATCTCTCCAATGATATTCACTGCGTGTTTACCGGAGGTTTTCAGGGTCCTGGATTGGGAAGAGTAAGGGATAAGATTTAATTTGAGAGTAGTTTAGTAACCTGTGATTGGCTGATGACATTCCCTTCATGAGTAACTCAGGGGACGAATTGCAGATCTTGATTACTGAACTGGGCACGGAAAGCTGAAAAGTAGGTCTGAAAGTTAGTATGCACAAAGCTAAGTGATGTGCAACAGTTTCGGCAGAAATACAGCACTTTGCTATAGGGGGAGAGACGATGAAATTTGTAAAGAAACTGCCTACTTAGGGCAGTTAGTAACCGCGGAGCCAAACCATCGGAATGAAACAACTAAAAGAATCAGGATAAGGTGGATCATATCCAGCAAGCATTCTCTTATCATGAATGGTAGTCTGCCACTAACCCTCAAGAGGAAGGTATATACCAGCTACATCTTACCTGTACTTACCTACAGGGAGTTTTCAGCTTAGATTGAAGACAACGCAGGAGCGATGGAAACGAAAAATTGGCCCGAATCTGCATGCTACACTGCAAAAAGTGATGCGTGTGGTGAGAGTGAACAAAACGTTTAGTTGATGTTCTGTGCAAGAAAATCGGTGAATGGTATTCGGGAGGCACTGCGTTAGAGCCCCTCGAGCGTGTAGCGGAGGCGGACGAGCTCATCGAGGCACGTTAGACACGAGCGCCATCTGGCAGTTATCTCTGAAAACGAAGGTGTGCGCGCCCGCAGAGAAAGATGCGCGCCAGTCTCGGAGGTGATGTTTGAGGTATCAATAAGGGCGGACGGACGGACGGACAAGCGGGCGGGCGGGCGGGCGGGCGGGCGGGCAGGCAGGCAGGCAGGCAGGCAGGCCTGAATTTTTTTCCGTCGAAGGTCCCCAAGAAAGACTGTCGGCTTTAAAAATTATAAGTATATCTTTAACAGACAAGAACAGAGCAGATTATGTCAGGAAACAAATCGGGTAGAGGGATATCATAGGTGAAAGTGAAGAAGAAGAAATGGAGGCACGTATCACGTAGGCAAGATGACCGCTGGTCAAAATTAGTAACTACCGGGTTGCTGGAGAAGGCAAAACTCACGAAGTGGAGATGGAAAGCTAGGTGGGCCGATGAGAAAAAAGTGCTCACAGGTATAACGTGGCAATGGAAAGCACAAGACCGGGGTGATTGGCGGATCATGGGAGAGGCCTTTGCCCTGTTATGGGCGTAGTCAGGCTGATAATGATAATGATGGTGAGAGTTACAAAAAGGTTACAAAAATCTTACAGTATTTTTTTCGCACCCCATGGCTGATGCTGCTCATTCTTTTTGTTCATGCGATTGTAAAAAAAAAAATATTGCACCATTCTGAATACTCATGCCGACCCATAATTTCTCCACAATCGTTGTCCGTTCTCCAGCACTTGGCAATCGTGTAGAATCAATAGGTTTCTGAAAATGTTGTTTCAGTGCGCACGACCTCGAATAAAAAGAAAGCGCATTGGCACCTCGGTGGTTTCGCAAGATTCCATCCAACTTTTTCGCCTACAATTACGTTAGCTGCGTCAAATATTTACTCAGTGGATGAACGCGTATTTTTTTAACACAAGTTTCTTTACAAACTGCATTTTAGTTTCACTGTGTGTGTAAAAATTTCTGTGGATAGTGACAGCCCAGTTTCGACAGTCTTCGCAAACACTGAGAAGTCGTTAAAGTTTCGCAACTGTACCCGAGTCCAGACCAACACTAACTGGTACGATCAAGTCGGGTTTCAAAACTTGTCGAGCGATGCGACCGCTTCGAATTCACTACTGAGAGTGTTGCTGTCTCTCTCATGGCGAAATCGGCACTGCAAAAATGTGCGAGGTGAATATTGGTATCATGAGCTTATATTGTTGATTATATTCAACCTATACAGATACATAGGAAAGACAACAACAAAAACAACGACAACAACAACAACAACGTCAACGTCAACGTCAACAACAACAATGTCAATGTCAACAACAACAACAACAACAACAACAACAACAACAACAACAACAACAATAATAATAATAATATACAGGGTTTTTACGTCCCAAAACTACGATGTGTTTGTGATAGACGCTGTAGTGATGGGCCGCGGAAATTTTGGCCATCTGGTATTCTTCAGTGCGCACTGACATGACGCGAGCCTCCACCATTCCGCCTCCACCAAAATGCGACCGCTTCGGCCAGGATTAAACCCGCTATACGTTCCGGTCAGCAGCCGAGCTACTGTTCCACCAAAGCAGACAGACATAAGTAAAATGACCCTGGTATATTCCTTCTTCATCACGCATATTATCTCATCAATGATGGTCCATTGTGGTAACAGTATCAAATCCTGCAGTATAAACAATAAACTCTCTCGCCCCCCCCCCCTTCCTTTTTTATTTGAAAGTACAAAGATGGTCGTAGGGTGGTTTTAGTTTGGTGGTGTGAGAAAGAATGATAACACAAACTGAAGCAACAAGGGTACGGCGCCACGTTAACGTAGAGCTTACGGTGCTCTGGCGCTCACGCGAAGGCCACACTATTCTTTAGAAGAACAGATGTTAAGGAAAGTAGAAGAATATAAATATTTAGGTGTCATAATTTCGTCAGATCTCAAATGGGGCAAGCAAGTAACATACCTTGTTAACAAAGCACTGACCGTTTTGTACTCATTGAAACGTTCGCTTAGATGCGCATCCGTAGATACTAAACGCCAAGCATACTTGTCACTCGTTTGATCAATACTGGAATATGCAATGATATGTTGGTTTCTGTTCCGCAAACATTACACTGAAGGTCCGATACCGGCCACGGCGCTCGCATTTCGACGGGGGTGAAATGTTTGAGGCAGGTGTTCTATGCGATGGCAGGGCACGGTAAACAACATAAGATGGTTTCCATTTCCAGAACCCTCCACGGCGGTGTCCATCAAAATCATATCGTGGCTTTAGAATGTGAAAGCTCGGATTTCGGTATTATTTTTGTGACTATTGTTATGCTCACCGCTGTTTTAAGATTAGTTACCAACTAGCCTTGAAGTTTGTCGCACAACATTGACTTGATGTTCGCTTTCTATCAAGACGAGTCGTCCGTGAGGCAAAATCCCACACCTTTACGCTTGCGTCACGTCCATTCTTTCGGCGCGAAAATGCTGGATTAGTCGAGTTAGTTAGTTAGTCAGTCGAGAATTCGCGTTTTGCACGACCGATTTTTTTTGTCAGTGGAAGCCATCCACCAGAATCCAACACAATAAAGCTTCGCTTTAAAAACATTCAGCAAAACCACAATATTGAAAACAAAAGCACTAAAGTAATAAAACTGCGGGGTTCCAAAATAGAAACAGCGAGGAAAGTCTACGCAAGTGAGGGCGTTAACGAATAGGATTTTTAAAACGAACAAAAAACAAAAAAGCAAAGTTCTTGACAAGAGACTCTAAACAGAAACCATAAATGGACAGAATATAAACGAGACATGAATTGTGGAAGGAGATATTACGCAGAAAGCAAGGAAATATTCCAACCTAGACAAAAGAAAAGAGAGAGAGAGATGGAACACAGGCCATTTTTTTCTGCCGGATTGATCCGAGATGTGCCAGTTTTCCAAGGGAGAAGCAGGTGCATCTGCCTTTATAAATTAATCTTCGCCTAGTCAAGGCTGCGCACACCTTCAATTTCCCGAGCGCCCATGGACGCGATTCGGGAACAGTGAGTTCCGAGCAGCGTGTAAGAGAAAATAGGGCAAGAAATAATAAGAAGTAGAGGCGGCTGGTTTCGCACCTGCCCGAGGCAGAAGCTTGGCCGCCGCAGACCGGAGATAGCCGAGAAAACGCCTTTATTGTCAAGGTCTCTGCGTACATATATATCACTCACCACCCACGCACCACCGCAGTCTGCGTTTGCCGGCGCCGGCGTGGTATAGGTACGCACCGAGCGACAAAATGCACCGCTCAAACGCCGAGTCTATATATATATATGGACAGGCGAAGGTTTCAGGTTATTCGGTTGAGGATGTGGATACAAACAGTGCGAGTGGAAACGTGGTTTTATCAAAGATTATCTTGAAACGCACAATAACTATTACGTTCTTCACTGTGAATTTTGATGCATGTCTGTCACCAAGTAGCCCCAAACATTCTCCTGAATATATATATATATATATATATATATATATATATATATACAGAGAATAATATATACAGAGAATATATGCAGAAATATAATATATACAGACAGAGAGAAACAGAGAATTTCGAAAAAACAAAAACATAGAACACTATAGAAAGACTCGTATCACATGGTGGTTATGGGTTATGGTCGTTTTTCAAGGTTTATAAATTCCCCATATTTCATATGTATTCGGACTGTTTTCTGTTTCTTTGCTGTTTTGCTTTGTTTGCCTTTTATGTGTTGACGTTGTGCTCAATACTGCAACGGTGGACCCGCAAACTTGTGCGGTTACTACAATCCCAATACGACTTCAGAAATATTTTCTTTTTCGTTCCTAATATTGGAAACCCAGGTGGATGTTTTAGCTTCATCTATTTTCACACATCAGCTTTTTCTGTTGTTGCAAGTGTGTGTGTGTGCGTCTACCTGAGTGCACTGGAAAGCTACAAAACAAATTGTCATTTTTTTCCACTTGCTCACGAGTCTATTGTACGTTCGTACGGGCTGACAAAGTTGGTCCATCTTACAATCTGCATAATATTATTATCTTTTTGGTCATGAACACGTGGAGGTCATGCTAACGCGGAATGCCGTTTTGTTGAAAAAGTGGCTCGTATTCTGCGGCCCTGCAGTAACTTCCTCTTCACACTTCTGAAAGAAAAATTCGCCAACTTCAACATGTAAGAACAGCAATAGCCGGAAAATCATAATTTTATTAGCGTTCCGTACTTTCCGGCTACGCACCCTCCCGAGTTCCTAGCAGTTCACCTTCGGTTTTTATATTTTTTACATCTATTGGTTTTAAATCCCAATGGCGATGCCCTTCTACCGGCTTTATAAGTTGTGTTCACTTTTCTGGAATAATGAGCTTGTCGCTACTAACGCGATTTGAGCCGCGCTCAGAAGGGGCGTCTCACCCGTGCTTGGAATGAAGGCTGGCTGCGAGATGTCTGGCCTGTGGAGTACCGCTTGTATTTACGGCAATTGTTGAACGTCCACATCACTGGTGTGCCTCCTTTTTTCCGCGGTAGCCATCTCTAATGCGCACGCATTCTTTGTTGTGGAAAGCGACGCTTTCGGTCCTTTCAAATGAGACCCTGCATGGTGTCTCTCGCTATCTGCTACGAAAGTGAAAGTCTAGATTCTGTTGGGGCTGTAAAAATTCACTGTGTTGTTGTCTTCTTTGTTGTTGTGTTTGTTGTTGCTTGACACGTAGCTCATATTCGTTTTACATTAATGGACGGAGCTTGTTATTGCGCTCTGTATTTCTCCTCCCACTCCGGCCTCGGGCCTGAAAAGTAGGATGGAGTGGGAGGAGAAATAAATAAATAACTAAATAAATAAATAAGCAAATAAATAAATAAATAGAAACAGCTCCACGCAGAATTATTTTAGAACTAAGTGACGACAAGCGTGGATGTTTCTTTCACTTTCTCGGCACCTTATGGAGCCCGACCGTCTTATATATGATGTCGTATGTTGTGATCCTGTGCCGTCATCCTGGCTCTGTACAATGCAGGCAAACCAACATGTAACATAACCAACTGTGGCACACTGAACGTCTACTTGCGCTACGCGGAAGCCTTCTTCCTTCTTCGAGTGCATTGATGATGATATTAAGTGCGAAGAGTACTCCTGTGTAACAAAGCACGTATGAAGGTTGAAAAAGGAAGTGAGTGAGACATGGGAAAAGAGAGTGGAGGGAGGAATTATGAAGAAAAAGAGAAGTGATTAGAAACAACGAGAAGAGAAAGCAGAACTTGAAAAAAGAAAAAAAAACAGAGAATGAAAGGAAAAGAAAATAACAATGAAGGCTGTCTAGTTTCACAGTTACGTCAGGCTCAGGACATCTATAGAGCGAAGCTGATTTAGCCCTTTAACTATTACTATTTACGTGATACAGTTGCGGCGTTACCTAGAATATTGTCTTATGGAGGAACCAGCATGACGTCTTTCACGTTTCAGCTTAGCGTTTCTCAGCGTCTGGAAGAAGCCCACGGAAGTCCGTACCGCGATTGTCTAACCGCGTGTCATAACGTTCAGTTATCGCCAGGTCAAAATTTAAGTGATGTGCATAGTCCTCCACGGCAGCTTCGAATCTTGTTAAGCTACGTGTCTAATCAAGTAATCTTGAAGAGACACGTAGCTCAAAAATAAGATATCCCCCAATTTTTTTAAATGTGTTTCTGAAATGGTGCCCTACCTTAGCGAGTATAACTCCAAGACAGGGAAATATAAAGACATTCTTTAACGAGAGTTGCATGTGATGTTTTTTTTTTCTAGCCATAAGACTCATGTTTGCTTTATTCCTGGTGAGAAAGGCGATACAAAAATATACACACACACGCGGCTTGCTGTTTTTAATTGAACTAAAATTTAACAACCACTCTTCTTCTCGTGAGATTGCTTTTTTGTTTCTTATTCTTTCCTCCTTTTTTGGTGCGTGGCAATCGGAGCGAAGTGTTCGCAGAATAGACGTAAACTTAGATCGCGTTTTTTCAGGTATGAAAAAGTAAAGGGGCGGAAAATCCGCCGTCGTGCATCGGTGATTAAGGCAGCCAGCTGCTGAACCGAATCTCGTGAGTTCAGTCCCAGTCACGATTGTCGGATTTTCATGCAGGTGAAATGGCGGAAGTCTGCGTAGTGCACGATGTCCGTTCACGTAAAAGAACACCATATGGTCGAAAGTTTCGAAGCCGTCCACAACAGCGTCTCTCATAATCATACGATGGTTACGGCACGTAAAACACCAGATATTTTGCTAAACTGTCAGAAAAATCAATTTTAATGTGTGTAACTGACAGAACGTTTTATAGATCACACGTGAAGTTTTACCCGGCAGTTTAACATAAGTGTATCCATCACTGCAATGCCGAATAATTCTGGCCACTTATTTCTTAACACCGGTTTAGTTCAAATCAGCGGGCTTGTTTACATGTTTTATTGACAGTTCTTAAAGCAACTTTATTAATTTATCAAGTTCAATATGATGAAAGTTTGGGGACCAGAAGTAACGTTCGTGATCACCGTACTCTCGCGTCAAAAGAGAGTTCGCGAGATAGCAGCGCCATTTCGTAAGAGTGACAGCCTATGCTTCTCCGCAAACTATTCTTTGTCCATATGATGTTGGCAATTGCGTTGCGTAATATCTGCCGATAAAATCTCAAAGCTCTAACATTTTTATTTCTCTCCTACGTAGACGCACGAGAGAACAGTGGCTCGACTGTAATTTTTGTGTTTTTCGTTTTTTTTTGTTTACATAAATGTTTGTTCAGATCCCCGGGTGCCGTATATAAGTCTCTCAAAGAGATTTCGGGGCGTACGACACCGGACAGAAAGATTTTCTGGACTTAGTGTGCCGCATGAAAACGGCATTCCGTGTCTGGCTGTGCAAGAGATAGCTCGCTCGACGAACAAAGGCGCAGACGTCAGCCACTCCCTGACTGCGCAATGCGGCGTAAGCGTGAGCGACAGATTAAAAAACACCGAAGAGCCCGTCTCGGGGAATGTTAAGAATCAAGTGAAAGCCAATAAAACTCGAATCTCACCCTTTCATCCCACCGCCGGGGTGTTTTCGTTCGAAGCGAAAAATAAGTCAACCCCGCGCCTCTATTATTTACTTTACTAAGCCTCCAACGACGGTGGTTAATCTGCGCCAAAACAATCCATACAAAACAGAGCGTCGGTGCTCATAACGGGTGCACTGGCGGATGGGATCCGACGTGCGCAGACTGTGTGAAAGGGATTGTCAAAGTGGGATTGGCCGATCGTGTTATTTCGCAAGTACTCGCTAGAAAACGACACGCTGGCCATTCGGTCGGCATAATCCCTATCTGGACAGCCTAAATGCTTCTTAGGCTAGAGAATTTGGACGATTGATACTTTGAGAGGATTTTGAAGACGAAGTTAGCTCACAGAAAGGCCGTATTAGGGAAGTCGATGGTGAGCTACCGAATTGAAAGGCACCGCGACTGGCGGTGCTGTCGTATTGCTGTCAAATAACGATGAGTGCATTTTTATGTCACCGATGAATTAACGAAACGTTATCAGCATATGTATGCTTCAATTACGCTTTTTGTTGACCTCTCGGAGCTCTTCAGATCGAAGCTTTAAAAATACTCTTCATTTGCATATGTCACTCACGTCCTCATCCATAAAGCATATCAGCAGTAATCCTGATTGTTTCTATATGGCTTCGCTCAGCAAAAAATATTGTTGAGGAGCACCACCTGGGTGATGTGGTGATGTGAAATCCACTCATCACGTTTCCCGCTCAGCGTTGTTTCATCATTACTTAGTAACCGACAAGGACGATAATGATTGCGTTTGTGGTTTTTTTGTGTGTGTGTGTTGGCTTCGAAATTGGAGGTATTGCTCCGAGAATGCATCGCTGTTCAACTAATAATTCTCGGTCTTTTCTTCTAGGAGGAAGAAATTCACAATTGTCAGATTTCTATTGTCACCCACTAGTATTTACATTCTGTTGCCATTTACCAAAAATAAGGGAAAGCGCAAACGACAAATTGAGAACAATGACTTCACCACTTCACTTGGTATCATCGAACGCCCCGAAGAGTTAGCACTAGCAACTGAAACCCAAAACATAAGTAACGAACACCGTTTTGATAGGCCTCGTCAGCTACTAATACCAACTTAGGAACAGACGTGTCTCTATAGTATCCGCCTACAACACGTGTTACGCTCTATTGCAGACGTAAGGAACCTATGGCACAGGTATACGCAACACCTTTGGAGCACACATCTCTATCTACGTCTTCGGAGGCAAAAAGAAAAAGGACAGTGGCTATGCGGAAGAGATACAACGGCGCTTGCCACAAACGATCACAAGCACATAACTCACGCGTTGTTTCTATATAGCTTCCGTTTCGTTTTTGCCTTGTCACGTGCGCGCTTCGCTGGTCTTCAACGGTGGTGGTAGCGGGAGGCACCATATGTTTTTCCTTCTCTTAGCGCTGAGCTGTCACCCCTAAGCGTGACGTATACGACGACACATTGTTGTATATACGCCACCACACGCGCGGCCGCCCGACGTCCCGAACGTAGTCTGCCCACGTTCGCACGAGCCATCGGCTCCGCGAATGAATCCTCGAGTCATGGGCGAAGCTGGACGGCCGCACCTTTGTTTCTATTATTCAAGAAACCTTACCCTGTTCCTGTGATGGGAGGTGCTTACACGCAGAAAGCGTGGCAGACACACGTTTCCCATCCGGGTGACAGCACTCGCGTTTTGCTTCACGAGTGATCCGTGACAGTCGTTTGTCACCCGTAGCACACGCTGCGTCGTCCTGCGCTATACTCCCGTTAGTTTTGTTTTCGTTGTTGTTGTTTTGCGACCTGTGAAAGATGGTAGGTCCGATGTAGACCTCCTACGAGTATCTGCATAAACATGCACTAACCCACTGGTGCATTTCAAGTGTATCTGCTAGACTCATTTTTCTCTGCATGCAGTGCATGTTGCAGGGCGTGAAAGTATTTTTATATTAATCTGCAATGTGATCTGTCAGAAGCATAAATTAGTCAACGCAGATGATTTTTCTTACTCAAAAGAGTAAAATAAGGCTATATAACGACCACATGGTCGAAAACAGGGCATCTTACTTATTGAGCCGCAACGACTTCTCACAATATCAGGAGTCTGTTCACCTTTTTCGCAATTACTCTGAAGTCACAGACTCTATACTGTGGTTGCTAATTTCTAATTCTTGGTCTTTCAATAAGGTTTCAACCGTTGTATTTGCGTGTAGTTTGCCTGTATTTTAGTAGTTTTTTTTTTGCTTAGGGCTTTCGTTGCCCTTCTTTTTTGTGATTTCACGCCATTGTGACTTAAGAGCACCATAACGTGTGCAAACTGTAAGTGGCCTAGACCTTCTCTGAATTTCAAACTACTCGCCTATCAGTCTCTCCTGAGAAGTATATTACGCATAGAATACAATATTTGGAACTTTCATCAACTATATCAGAAGGATCAACACGAATAGCTTCACGATTAAGCTACATGATGTATTCATTCTAAGTACTCATGTGACGTTAGCATATCGGCATTGAAAGCCGAATTCAGATTATCATTACTCGCATTTCGTCACCATACTGCCAGCATTTATCTTTCTCACAAGTTTTTTTTTACAACTCTCACAGCAAGCCGCTACACATTCTCTTCCCGACACGTACCTCCAGTTGCACCTATCGCCCGCAACAAGTTTCCAGCCCCGCTGCCTGTGCCATCACCTTGTCGTCTTCCTTCATTTTTCGTGCAGCAACATACTGGAACGGCCTTTGCAATCACATCACACTCATTACCACTCTGCGCACATTTTGACCACCTTAGACGATTACTTTGCACGGTATTAAATATAAAATATAGAAGTATATTGAAATGTAATGAAATAAATAAAGATATAATGAAATGATATAAAAATGAAATGAAATGTGTAACTCTCGAACACGGTCGATTGAAGCTCGATCAGTGAAGCAACTCGACGAATTAGCAGCCGTTCAATCACATATTGCTAACACGTGAGGTTAGATGATTTGGGGAACTATATTAAGTACAGAATAATGGGCAACGTCTTTTGTTACAGGGAGCTCCCACAAAACAAATAATACGGTACAGAATTTATGCAAAGCCATTCCAACCGATATTGATTGACAGTACTGTCAAAAACTACGAAAAAATTTGGTTTCATCAGCAAGATGAAACGTTGCCACCTGTTTGCATTGTTTACTTATCCCTCAGTTACTCTAAAAATGTAATGGTTTTGTAGCAAGGGCAAAACAATGACTGCGATAGCAACAACCTGTAATGTCACGCAAGAATGGTAATTAGATCAAAACGTGCAGCGCGCTGCTCAAGACAAAAGAACGCACGAATAAAACACCCAGAGAACAAGCGCGAGCAAACGACGTTCACCGCTCAACAGTCAGTGCGCAGCTCAAACTCAAAGAACGCACGGAGCGTATACGGACGGGTATACACAAGATGAGTGCGAACTAGTGCCACAGTTGTTACTTCACTGTGTTAGAACAGCGCGCTCTTTACGCAAAATGAGAGACCGGAGCGAGCGAAGTGACCTTTACGCTCCCTGTCCCTGCAACAAAATCGCTCCGGTGAAAGCCCAAGACGTACGAATCTCCGCCACGAGATGAGCGCATGCGCCGGCATTAAAGGGGGTCGGGGCGAATGCAACGTAGGCCAAAGTACACGAGTGGGCTGCCGATCTGAAGTTTCAGTATGTAAAACCGCAAGCTGCGGAGCGAGAGGTCATCCGTTCGATTCCGTTCGTCGAAAAATATTTGCTTAATGAATATATATATATATATATATATATATGTATATATATATATATATATATATATACTTAAACGTGGGAGTGTAACTCGGCGCCACCAGTTGCCACGGCGGCGAGTGTGGGTACACTCTTTTGAGCCTGTTTGGCGTCACGTAGCACGTGAACTTAATACGAGCTGGCAGCTGATCAACAGTCCCTCGTATGCAACATAAAGGCACCTAGTCTGCCAGTGTGGTGTGTTAAATATGGGACCACCACTTTGGTTCATGTGCGGTGCGGAGAAGAAAGGAGCCAACGTGCAGTGACGCCGACGACCAAAAGCAGCCCAGAGTGTCTATATAATTTCTGTCGCCTTAAGAATACTTGAAGCGTCGAATAGTATCAGCCCGTCATTTCGGTAATACTGCGTTACCTTTTTGTTATTTAAAAAAAAACCTTCAAGAGATATTGGCAGCCGTGCTATATTTTCTTTATTTCTCGCCTGCAGGCTCACGAGGCCTGGACGAAGGACGACGTTGACTGCTCTTCTTCCTTCATACAGAGTAAGTTTACGCTTTCGATCACTCTTTCTTGTTTAATTAGAACAAGGAATAGTCTGCCGCAGTACTAATTCCAATACAGGTTTCTTTTTAAATTACTCCTGCATATTCTTGCACCCAATCCAGAACTTACATGCTATGCCACTCTACGCAACGAGTGTTTGCGTCCACCGCGTCTTTTTTTCTGTCACTTTAATATCTGAGTGTACTCATTACTTGTGCTCAACGCGGTCATATTTCTCTACGTCTTGCACCAGCCTTTTAAACATACATGCTTCAATGCCGAACCGGATTTCGCCAAAACCAGCGTTTTGTACACGGCCTGGAGAAGCGACCATCGAAGTGATTCGATATACGTTTCGCAATAGTTGCCATGCTTGCCGTAGTGCGCTCTGCACAAGTCTAGAAAACTTCTATGAAATGCACTTATTTTGCGAAATCGCATTGTGACTGTTTGTCTCCTGCATCACACATTTAACCCACAATTCGTGTGATAGACCAACCATCGATCAAGTCAGATTCTATAGCATCCAGAATTTCGCTCCTTCGCCATTCCTTTCCAAACTGCTTTGCACATAAACATTTGAAGCTAACACTTTATTGAAAAATTCTATTGCATAGGGGTGTATTCCACTAGCATAGGATGGTATCGCGCGAATTTTTATTTTTTGATCTCCAGAAATTCCTATTCTGCAGTCCATTCTAATGCGCTTTTTTCGAATGGTAGCTTACGCCGCAAGTGCGTGAAGAAAATAAAATGTCAAGAAACGTGATAAAAACACAGACGGCGTACTGCCTTAAAAAAAGCAACGATCTCTTCCAGCTTGTTTTATTATTGTCTGGAACTCCAGTCGAGATTTCTGCCGCGTCTTTCCTATGTACACTTCCCAGGGTCAGGGCACTCACTCCCAGAGCTTGTTGTCGTTTCGCAATACCAGGTGCTTTGATGGTTGAGAAAGCGACAGAGAGAATGAACAACGTGAAAGCGAAAAGAGTGCTCGAACAGAGATGAAGCTGTTGAACTACCTTTATCAATTGATATACAGCGAACGAATAAACTAAAAGTGCAGAGAGCTCCGAAGACACGCGTCGGACAACAAGCCCTAGGATTTATTTATGAGGAGAAAATCGACAGTAGTGATGGGGCGGAGAGACGGACTGCGGTGGCCGCAGCATTTGTCAATGTCGCCCAAGAAAGAAAAATGGCAAGGGTGAACTTGTTTCTCTTCTTCGCTGGGTCGAGGAACTCCGGAATAAACGCTATAAAGCAGTGAAAAAGAAAGAAGAGGTGGAGTAGAAATGAAAGTGTTCCTCTGAACGTGAAGCGTGAGAGCTGGAAGAAGTCGCACCACGAAATTTCTCCAAGCAGCAATTGTCAAGATTTGCTTACAGGTCTGAAAAAAAAAAGATACGATAGAAGGCTGGCATTTCCAGAAAAGAGGACGTCGCGTCAGACGCAACTCGCGTGAACCAGAAAAGTACTCAGCAAACTTGCGAAGACGAACAACACCAGCCGAGAACAACACGAAGGTTGGAAACAAGAGGCGAAGAGCATACACAGGCCAACTTCTGAGGCATCCAGAGGGAGAGGTCGGCTGTCCCCGTTTGCTCGCACACGAAAGCGAGACAGTTAAAAAGTAAATAACTTTTTTTTCAAAGCTGACGTTAAAGGAATCGCAAACAACAGAACTGCATGCTAGAAGCGCGCGTCAAAGAAAAGGTATAGGTGCTTTTCCTGCAGGTTGCGTTAAACAAGCCTCACCGGGTCCGTCGTGCACTTGCCGCTCGAGCAAACACATATTCCTCGAAAATCTTTTTTTCAGCACACTCGTTGTTCGGAGCGTACGTACGAGTCCTCCTTATGTATTCATTTTGTGACCTGCATGTCGAGATCTCTCTGTATACCTCCGAAGGCGTTCATTGTTATACGACTCTCACATAGTTTTTTTGTCTGTGAAATATCTGTTTCATCGTTCTCTGCGAAACTGGATATTCGCGTCGGTACACAGCAGTATATGTTCATCGCCTGCCCTCCACACATCTGGAGCGCTTCTTTCGGTCGGTTGCATGGTGTTATTTGCCGAACCCACGACTTGTCCTCCCTGTGACCTTTTCGGTTATCTTTGCGTTGCCTAGTTTGAGTGCGTGGCAAGGGCATCTTCCTGGATTCGGTATGTGTCCTCTCTCTTGCTCATGCATGTCTTTCTTTCTTTAATTTTCTTCTTGTTTTCTCTCTTTTGGTCTTTTCTTTCTTGCTTGCTTTTTTGTTGCTGCACGCACAAACATGAACTTCTTCCTTTCTTCTTCCTCTCCTTCTTTTTCTTCTTCTTCTTCTTATGCGGGGCGCTTATATCTTCGTCATTCTCTCTTCGTCTTGATAATTATCCTTATATTCTTTTTCTTCTTATCTCTCTTATTCTTCTTCGCTATGCTTTTTTTTTTGTGATTCTTTTCTTTTTCTTTTGTTCTTCTTCTTTTCTTTTTCCTTTTCTTTTTGTGTTCTTTTTCCTTTTTTTCTTTTCCTTTTCTTTTTTACTTCTTCTTCTTCTTGGCAAGATGCCGCATGTTTTCAGCCGAGCGTAGATTTTAAACCAACACAGCATAGATAAAGAATTAAAGCATTTTAAAAAACTGAAAAAAAAATAAGTCAACGAAAGAAAATGCCACGCCTGCGCGGAAGACGCAGCACAGTCACAGCGAAAGCTATAAGAGCCACCTTTCAGAACTTCTGAACAATCATTGGGTAACTGCTGCAAGCACACTTGCTTGACACCCACTATGGCATTAATAATAAAAATTTTAGTGTAGTAGGTAGGTATTCGCTATGCTATTTTTCGTCATTTTTCTGAGAAGCGTGGTCTCCGTTAAACACTTGCAAGGAACTTCGTGCCAATTTTTCATGCAGCCGCGGACGGCGATGAAGAATTATGCCTGAAGTGGGTATGCGCCACAGTTAATATAGCTCAACAAGAACAGCTTTTGTAATGTGTTGGAGCATTGGATGACCCACTCGTTACGATATTTGCATTGTGCGACGACTGGTTGTGCTTTCGCTGTTCTAAAACGCTTTATAGGTCGTATTAACGTGATTGCTTTCCCGACATGAAGCCTGCCTAAGGCAAGTTTGCCAACAAGTTCCAAACACCGGCATGGCTCAGTGCAAGGCAGTCATCATGTATATGGCGCTGTAGAATGGCTGGATTTCATTGTGACCCAGACAGAAGACCAGCAAGAGAGTATTGTAAAGAAAGCATCTCAAGATTACTTGAGGTAGTAAGAACAGACGAATGTGTACCTTTATGGGTAGAAAGGGTAGAAGCCCTACTGACCATGAAGGAATTCTAGGACGTGATGTGTTATAGTTATGCTTGACGGGCTTAGTTATTTTTAAGTTTTTTTTGTATTGTTCGTAGTGAATTGTAATATATCTTAGCAACCCGTTTGAGAAGTTTACCGGAAATAAAGAAAAGAAAACCGGCGTGGCTCAGTGGTAGAATACTGGACTGGCACCCAGCGGGCCCGGGTTGGAGCCCCACTGTGTCATTGTGCTAAGTTTTTTTTTCTAATTTCGTGCGATGTAGTTACGGACACAGAGGCGGCGGTGGCGGTGGACAACCGCCCGTGACCCTAGTGGTGATCTCATAACAGCTTTCGTTGTAAAATTCTATCTTGTGCAAAAAGAAGGAAAAACGCCACGCTCGTTCATTATAAGTGATGCATCCGTACAGCACAAACAAAAATGGCGTGCACCTACACCCCTTCTATATGCAAATGTCGCGTGATCTTGCAAGAAAAACAAGACCTTCGTCGCTCTCTCCCTCTCCTTTTTTTCACTGAGTCCATACGTAACTAGGGCAGTCGTATCTCCGCAAACAGTAATCCTGCGGACAGGACATCCCTTCCACCGGTGTGTGCCGTAAAGATTGGGCAGACGCCGAAAGTCGTTACTGGTAGCGTGCACGAGAACCCACGGGCCGCAAACACCATGCTATGTGTCACACGAATCGGGCTACAGCCCCACCACTGAACCTTGGTTCTCTTGAAGATCATGCTGAATGAAATGAGCACGCGGCAAGCAAGACAAGACGGTGCATGTCCCTGCAAAAATTGGAGAAAGCGAAGCACCATTGGTGCGCAGCCTGAGAAAACAGTGGAGAGGGGAGAGTTCCCCTTGTACAACCCATTGCTTCACTGTACATGGCTTTCTTGTTTCCTTACTTGCTCGGCCTTCCGTTGTGGCTCTTACCCACTAAAGGGCATGGGCCAAGAAGCCGGTGGTTGATGGAAGGGGAAAATTAGGTCTGTGCTGGGTAAAAGTAAAAATAATTACGTTGTTTGTTTATAACTAAATCTGACAAAGAAAAATAAAAAAGAAGTAAGAACTACTGAATTTTTGAATATTTAAGAATCACGCATATTACATGAAGATTTAGTAGGTTTAATTATTACTGTGCAATAAGTAAACCCAAAACTTAAGCCTTATTCGAAAAGAGAGCTGATCAATGACTTGACAAGGTAATCTCCTTTTGACACACAGGAATAAGCAGAGGGCCCCGCAGACGTTCCTGTCGCTGAATTCCAAGAAGCTCTAAAGGCCTGAATATTCGAAGCACTAAGAGAAATTCTTAATTCCTTCAATAAAATTTCAAAGCATTTTTCTAAACGGTGCCGTGTCAATAGAAAATAGTCAATATTTTCACGTTCGTTACAGCTAAAGCACGAAGGCAATATGGCACCAGACCAGACCTGTTTAAGTGGAAATTAAGCGGTTGTATACAGAATCGTAGTTTAGTTGTGGGTAATTTGTATTTACGCGTGAAACAGCATTTATTATTCCATGCGAAGCGCAAGCTTAAGAATTCAGGATTCAGTATAGCTAGAAGGACTCCAAGAATTTGAACGATTTGCGGACGGCAGCACTAATCTTTTTAGACACCCACCATTGTAAACAAAGTAGACTGTGTTCTAGATACAAGTAGCACAATTTTCAAGCAAAAGATCAAGAAGGCACCAACACAGAACAACGTTGAATATCCCTGAGGTTCAGCCTCTGTTTGCTTGTGATGGGTTTTATGTTTTTATTATTGCAAATATCACGCCGTGTACACTATTTCTTAAACATGTTTATTGTTTTTTTTTTCAAGCATCTCTGTGTTTTCATTAATACGTTGAACACGAGAATTCTTGTGAATATATACGTTTATGAATAAAAGTGCTGTATTGTTGCTGTACGCGTTACAATATTTTGCACGTGTACCTTTTTTATCTCCTTTATCATTCATATCAATTGTATCTTGGTAACTGTTTATGATGGCTTGCGTATCTCACTGCATTTGGAGAAAACGCCCTTTGTCAGGCTTCTACACCTTTTGCCTACGCTCAATCTTCTGTTCATGTACAGAAAGAAAGAAATGAACAATCTCTGATAAGTTCTCAGGAACAAAAAAATTTTTCAAACTCGCTGCTGTAACATAATCTGTAAGAGACCTGATTCGAACAACCGGACCAGCAAGAAATGTTCACGCGAGTGAGTCGGCCCTTTCATTTAAAAATAAACCATGGCTAGGCGCCCATATCAAGCGCACTCGACGAGATGAACGATGATGAGAGGAACTAGCCCATGGATAACAAATCAGTCACTATCACAGCTGTCGAATCAGTTGCAGGAAGTTTCCAAAAAGCCAGAATGCTAGCCGCTAATACCGCTTCAAATATAGGTGTATAATCTGGAAGGTGTAATGAAGATGAGCAGGATAATGAGTGAGAAAAAATACCCACACCTGCTTCATCACTCATAGATGAATTCGTTGCAATTAGAGTATTCATTACTAATTGAGGCAGGTATTCTTCTAATAAGCTGATGAAATACTTAGAGGGCAAATATCTAACATTCGTTGGAAAGATATCATCGTGTTCTATTTGCACAATGCCGATGGGTTTGTCTGATGGAATGATTTCCAATATATTAACATTTAAAGCATCCAGTAGGTTTCGAGAAAACATTATTTGAGCTTTATAGACACTGAACCAATACTCTTTGGGAAAAAACAAAAAAACACTGCATTCGGCGCAAAATGCAAACTTCTCCCTCCTCAAAGTGTATTTAAAAATTTTTATGAAGGAGAGTGGGTATCCAAGATTCTTGATATAAAACGTTGTTAGTTGTAAATTTTGACACGCCCACACAACTGCGGCGACCTTCCCGCTCTGTAGAATCAAGTAGTTTATCTTGTATGGTGGTCCACCAGAGAATAGTACGCAACCAAATTCAAGAATTGGGCAAACATACATGCGGTAAATCATGATCAGTGTATCTGTGCATAGGCTGGAAAGGGGCTGGCCAAGTCTGCTTATTATCCCAACCACGCGTGTATGTCTAATTTTATAATGTTCAATATGGTTACGCCAGTTCAGATTTCATTATACAGTACACCTAGATATTTATTACAGTCAACTTGAGGAATTATTTTTTCGTGGTGTTGACGAAAAATACTAACTGTCCTCTCCAAAGTAAAAACCAGTATGAAACATTTAGTAACGTTTATTTTCATATGAACATCATAAAACCAGGTTTTCGACGTTGCTAAATATGACTGTAAAGTTTAATGCAGTAAGCCTGTATCACAGTACAACGTGAAAAACCCAATATCTTATGCATATATATACTCTTGTACGTTATCACACAGTAATATTGAACTTAACAAAAGGGTAAACAAACCAGTGAGAGAACAAAACAATAAGGAACACCTATTGTTTGGCTGTACTTAAACGTAGAAACACCTCTTTGGGAGCAAAAAAAAAACAAAAAACAAAACGTTCTATCGTTTAAATACTCACGCAACCAATTTGTAATATACTGCGGGAAATTGAAGTATTTGAGGGCATTGCTGAAAAAAACTTGTTCAGCCACTGTCACAAGCCTTAGCTAAATCAAGGGTTATTAAAGCCGCGCCATCTGTGTCGAGCATGCTTAATACGAGCCTCAAAATCGACATAGCTATGCTATGCCTCGCCCATTTTCGTTACGCGCCCCGCGCGGTGGTCTAGTGGCTAAGGTACTCGGCTGCTGACCCGCAGGTCGCGGGTTCGATTCCCGGCTGCGGCGGCTGCATTTCCGATGGAGGCGGAAATGTTGTAGGCCCGTGTACTCAGATTTGGGTGCACGTTAAAGAACCCCAGGTGGTCAAAATTTCCGGAGCCCTCCACTACGGCGTCTCTCATAATCAGAAGTGGTTTTGGGACGTTAAACCCCACAAATCAATCAATCATTTTTCGTTACGCTCTTCCTTAAGCTCACTTCATATTCCCACCCATTATATGATATACGTAACTTCAGGATCTCCAACTCATTCTTTCTTTCCTTCTCACCATTATATCGGTCCTCCTCTCCATCACTTCTCTTTCTCGTCTCCTCGCTACGCCGGGAGCTGCTTGGCACATATCCACGTTCAGTGGCGCGCATACTTACCGAACATTTCAGAGCGCCTCTAAGCGGAATAATCTGCCTTAAACACCTACAATGTTGAAAGATGCGTGTTGCACAAATTGAAAACTTTAAATTCATAAGCTCCCTTCAAAACAGACTTTCTTTACTTTCAATCGAGATTCTGCGTCGTTCCATACCTTCCATCGAAATTGTGTGTCACCTGCCCCGCCGCGGTGGTCTGGTGGCTAAGGTACTCGGCTGCTGACCCGCAGGTTGCGGGATCGAGTCCGGCGGTGGCGGCTGCATTTTCGGTGGAGGTGAAAATGCTGTAGCACCCTGTGCTCCAATTGGGGTGCACGTTAAAAAACCCCAGGCGGTACGAAATTTACAGAGCCTCCACTATGGCGTCTCTCATTATCATATTGGTGGCTTTGGAACGTTAAACCCACATATCAATTGTGTGTCACCCATGTGTGTCACCTCGTTTTGTGTTACTTTGCTGGTCCTCTACATTCACGGAGCGCAATGGCTGATGCTATTCTTTGAAACTTTTTCATTCCTTCTCTGTGCACATATCTGTATTGCATCGCAGCAGCGTGCACGCGTCCTGTCCTATAGAATTCAGGAACTGTAGAGGGCAGAGGGTGTAGAAGGGGCAAATATTCTTCCCTTTACTTTCTACTGATTCCTTTTGCGCTTTCAAGCAGAACTGTTTTGGAGTCATTCCGGTGGAGCAATCGCAGAGAAAAAAAAAAAAGGCGGAGAGCTTATCTCCAGCGAGCGTGAAGTTCACAATGCGTATGGGTTGAATCCAGCTGCACTGGGGCGACGAGATAAAGAAATAAAAGTGCTTTTAACTCGCATTTTTCGGAGTTTTCGTTAGGGCTGTTTTCATGTGCCTTGTCTGAAAACAAGTTCCACTACTATAGAAAAAAAGAAAGGGTGCCATAACTCTCGGCTTACTTCCCCATATTATTGCTGTGCACTCTCTCGTTCCCAGAACAACCTAGCTTTCCCCTGGTATGTCGCTTGCCCCTTTATTTCCGTATTCCCTAAACGTCATTACCCTTTGCGTGTGCTCAGGTGCGACGGGTTATACGTCATAACTCGCATGGGTTATGCCCATTATGGTTGCGCCGTATAACTCTTCGTTACGCTAAGGACTAAGTGCACAACTCGCGTAAACCCGCGCGAACAAACCGCTCATGGCGGACACTAATCTCAGTTCCTCGCTCGGCTATTTTTACGCTATCATGTCTCTGTTTTTATATTCATCGTTGTTGCTCAGAGGACGCGAGACTAATGGGCTTTATTTTTCTCTCTTCTCGCTAACGAGTGGCGAGTATCTCGGAGTCTTCGCCCGCTTGCTTTATCTAATCATCACCGTAACGCCTCGCGGCTAGGCAATGTTCTCCCGCTGCTCGTCACAGCTCGCGTGCGCATTGTAGCGTCGGGTCAGCTCGCAAAACGTGCTACGCCACGTTCTGGTTGTTTTTAGCTCGAGCGCTGTTATTCGCACCGCTTTCCTTGTCCTCATGTTTTTTGTGACCCTTATTTCTGACAAAACACTCACGCGCAGGAACCTCTTATCTGTGAGGCCAGCAAATGCTTTACAAAATGAAAAAAAACAAAGTTCACCTCTCGCTCATCGGCATGCAGCCGAGCTCTTCTAATGGTTGCTCATTTGGAAAACGCAGCGCGGTTCTGTTATGTTTTCGGGAGCTAGGGGAAAAAGTAAAAGAAAGGGGAGGGGGGGGGTTGCGTTATGGCGTGTGATGCAGAATCAGACGGGAGGATGCACCATTTGCCGGTTTTCTTCTTTTCATTGGAATTTCCCTTCTTTGAGGCGAGCGCCCGCCTTCCCATTGTTTTCTACATCTTCTGTTTCCTGAGATGGCGCTGCAAACGTTCGCGTCCTCATCCCCACCCCCCTCCCTGCGTTCTCCACTCCTCGTTTCCAGCGTACGAAACAGTGAGCGAGTAAGCATTCCGCGAGCATTCAGTGGCTTCTCTGAATGGCTTTGAACAAAAAAAAATAATTAAATTGCGCATTTCCAGCCACGCGTTTTCCCGCGTCGACGGGTTCATATCGCGATGCTTCAGCTGTCGTTATAGCGGCTGGCATGCCCTTTAAAAACGTGCGTGGTTTGTGTTTTCTGTCCCGTTTTGTATCAGCTTGCGGTGGAGCACGTTGGATCCAACAAGCGTTTTGCGTGTGGAGTTATGGCACATTTCACTCTCATTGAATGCCTCGTGAATAAGGAGAGGCATTCAATGCATAGGAAGAGATGTGCGCAGCCGTCCGGTGACAATGGCGACCTCGATGACCCGTCGTGTGAGTGAAAGCGTAATCAACGACTCGTTCAGACGCAGTTGTCCGCTTCCTGCAATGATTTTGAATCCCGCACGGAGACGGCGATTTGTACTTCGAATGAGCGATGCCGGGTCAGCTGACGTTGACACGACTTTCACGTTAGTACACGTGCGATGTAACATTATCTGGCTATCACTGCAGGCGTCATGGGAGAAGGTGGTGGGCAGATATTGGCTGTGAGATTACGTCACGAGTTACTATTGGTATAAACTGTAGCTAGATTGGAGTAAATGCCATGTAGCTATAATATAACTGATGAAAAAACATCATAAACCCAAGGAAACCATGTGGAACATGTAGAACATGTTCCACATGTGTTACACGTGGAACATGTGAACATGTGTTACAAAACACGTGGAAATCATGTTTTTATTTTAGCGCGATAGCATTAAACAGGTCGTTTTGCAGAAACTATGACGTCAGTGTCGGCGTCGTTGGCTGTGAGTGAACAATCCTCACCTTATGTGCGACCGAAATAATTGAGAACAATGGGAAATGGAAGTATCTCCGAGTAAAGATAGAACTCGTGTCGTAGCCGTGGCAAACGGATGTTCAACTATACGACCACGCCTCTGCTTGGTAACACAGTGAAAATAAGTTCCTCAGCTTGGAAATTCTGTGAAATTAACTCATTTTTTACATGCACAGGCGTCCTGTAAACATTACTCCCAATACAACATAAAATATTGCAGTAACAATGCCTGGTACAAGCACCCATCGCCATCGGGTGTCAGAACATGCGACAATGATAATGACTTCGTAGTTTAACGCTGTTATCTCACTACAGAAGGCACACGTGCTACTGCGCCTCTTCTCTTTAAGGTCACTTAGTCGGTTCATAGCAGTTTCGAAAAGATTTCATGCTCTAAGTGTTTGAAGTATATATATACGCACTAGAAACAAAATGTTGCTATCACGTTCAGCTCATAAAAGTGAAGCTTTGTGGTCCCTTAATTTTTTATACTGTAGGTAACTACAGGTGGGTGAACTCACTTCTGAGTCGTCTCACTCGGACTCATTCAGACCCAGATCGAGCTGTGAGTCTGAGTCTGAGTGAGTACAAGAGAGAATGTTTTTGTGAGTGTGAGTCCGAGTCAGTTCGGCTCTGGAACATTGTTGTGTGTCTGAGTCCGAGTGAGTTCAAAGCGTGAGATATATTTGTTGAGTGAATCTGTGTGGCTTTCACTTTCTTTTGCCAACATAGGGTCATATCTACTCATCTTCATCATTACTATCAGCCTTACTTGTCTCCGCGTTTACACTCACGCATTCTTAGACCTATATATGAAAGCAGTGTCTTTCATACACCATTTCTACATTTATTGATAAGAGGCGTGAATTACGTAAGGGAGGGCCTTGACCCTCCTCTCTCCCCGCCAACTCTTGCAAGGCAGTTCTTATCTTATGGTGGCATGTTTTTCAGGAAAAATGACCTTACTGGTTTACGAGAGTTCACAACTCTTATTCGAAGACACTATATCAAAAGGCACCAAGAATACGCATCCATTACATGAGATATTGAGGCTATAGGGCATTAACATTGTGCTGGAACAACATAATCCTCGGCTAACAGACTTATGAGTCGACTCACTTTTTTCAAAATTTAAGTTCTCTACTTTTGCCCTATAAGGGCAGAAAAAGCTGTCAGGGACAGCTTGACAAAGCCACGACACCCTTTTGCTCAGCAGCAGCTTACAGCAGAGCTAATTAAACAACAGTATTAACATAGTGTACTGGCAATTAAACAATAATCAACAACCACAAGGGAAAAAGGAAGAAACACAGAGAAAAAAGGAAGAAATAAGCGTGGTGCTGTTCACTCTGTCGCAGCACGTGCCGCTACCTGTAGCGCTGAAGTGGTGGCGCCCTCTCTTTTGCGCTAAAACAAATCAACCGTGGCGATAGCAGTAGCAGCAGACGACAGCGCCCGCAGACACACTGAGACCCTAAGTTACATCATCCCTAAAATATTTGCTGTACAATTGTACTGCACATAAGTATGAGTGGCTCTAGGTGACTTATATGGCAAGCCCTTAATAGAGCAGGGAACTTGGGCAATGTGCCTTAGTTTTGAACAAATATACAAAAGCGCTGTGGACGTCCTGAGATGCGCAATCTGACACGAAGGCTTGTTTATTAATAATTAACTGGGTGTTCAACGCTTCTTTGCGTCTGTTTCAAACAAATGTTCGACAATTTAGAGCACGAGGTACTCTTCTATGGGAGACCAATAAGCTGCCCCAGTTTCAATAAGCCATAGATAAGGATGTTATACGACCATTCCTGGACCTCCTTGCCTTCCAGTTCCATTTTTCCTGCTCCATTGCAGGGTATAGCCAACCAGGCTTATTCTCGCTAACTTTCCTACCTCTTACTTATCTCTCTCTCTCTCTCTAGCTTTCACACGCGCCACCACTATCGCAAACAGTATATGTACTTAGAAGGACCATTCCTGTTTACCTCGCCATGGTTACTTGAAAGATCAGGGTATAGTTGAAATAAAGCCCATGCCGAACATAATCAATGGTTACGAAATAACCTGCGCCATAGTTTTCTTAGGCTGTCTAATACATAGCTTAAGGTTCATTTGCATATGGACGTCATGGGCAGTGGTTTCTGTTTTGCACGTTTGGCGTAGAAATGATTCACTTACAGTGCCCACCAAAGTGCGTGGTCCACTTTCATGTCCTACCAGTGCCGAAAGCTCATTTCGTGCGCGCGTTCGTACGCCCCTCACAAAGGGAGAAGGGACAAGGAGTGCCAAAAATAGCAGCTCTTATTATTGCCGGCCACGGCCTGCATTTCCTCTCGGTCAGTACTCATTGGTACTTTCTGATTACGTCGTTTCTCGCCAACATATAAAGGGAGGCGCCTTTCATCTCACCCGTCTCCAGTTTCGTGTGTGAGCGACCGTTAGGTCGAGAGGTCAAGACGGCAGGAAGCGTAAACGGAGCCTATTGCGTTTATTCCGCCGACGCACCACACCATCGTCAAATGCATCGCCATATATACCGAATGGTGCACGAGCGCTCGGTTGTTGCGGCTCCGTTGGTGGCGTGGCACCCTTATATTAAGGCGGCTCATTGAAGGTGGCGTTTCCCTCGGTCGCCCCAATGCAGTCTTCGCCGAGCCAGCTATTAGCTCGACGATTCTCTTCTATTGCCTCCTAAGTGACGGCACGTCTACGTCAATTCCTCTGTCGTAGCCTATAACGTCGTTTACTCGGTATTTGTTTTTTGCCGTACGTACCGCAGTGCAGTCTGTATCTGTATTTTAGCTCTAAGCAGATCGTTAGGTAACTAGTTTCGAGGCATTTGTGAATAAGGTTAGTGTGACTATCAGATCTCGTTCTCTCACGGAGCGATTTGTCAGTGTTTTTTTTTTTGTACATACTAAGAACTAGTTGGTTATCTTTAGTCTGTAGGAGATACGCCTGGTTTTTGAGACAAGAGAGATAGAGAATATATTGAGAGAGAGAGGCAGGGAGGTCAAACATAGTTTTAGCATGCGGTTTGCTATCCTTCACTAAGGGGAAGTGGATGAAGGAAAGCGAAGAGAAAAGTAGAGCCGTGGAAAAAAAATGTGCGAAGTTGCTATAGTATTTAGTAGGCCACTATCACACAAAGAGCTCAATGAGGCCTCTACTAATTTTCTGTGCGAAGGCGGATCGTGTCGCCATTCGGGCACTGGCCATCCTGATAAGGGTCTGTCATGAAGGCGGGCTAACGGAGCAGCTTGCGGCAGTCTGTGCGTGCTGTAGAGAGGGCAGTCACACCAAAGGTCCTCTGTCGCTTCATCGCAGCTGCAATGATCGCAAGCGACTCTCTTCCATGCCGATTCGGAAGGCAAACTATTTGGTGTAAGCGATACCAAGCCACAGTCGGCAAAGCATTGTTGTCTCAAGTAGATAGAGTCTGAGCTAAGGCCGAAGTCGTCGAGACGGGTCCAGCCAATGCAGTCGCGTGTGCCGCAAACTTGCTGTATTCCACAAGGATTTTACGTGTTCCTCAGCAATCTGTCGTATGTCCATGACTGCATCAGTCCTTGAGATCGCGATAGATGATTCTACACCGTGGCCGTGTACCGATCGAGTTGCTGCTTCGGCATGTTCACATAATAGCCCGCGGTGACTTGGATGCATCTAAACCGGGATGTCACGTCTTTTGACTAGGAGGTGGTGGAATAGCTCTCTAATTTCTCGCACTGGTTGTTCATGAGGTCCACGGCGTAGGGCGAATAGCGAACACTGTAGTACTGCTGCCTTGAGGTCCGTGAACACGCTCCATCAGAGAACAAGCTGAAAAGAAAAATGGTAGCGGTTTAACTATTGTTAACCTATTCACGAGTAAAGGATGGTATTTAGACTGTTTTGCGAATACTAGACGCATACCTTTACCTGCAGACCAGGTGTTCTGGCAGCGGCTTCGAGTAAGCGCAGCTGCGATGCCTCTCGTTATAGAGAGGATCAAGGGGAGCTACACCATGCACGTCATGCTGGCATCATATAGGCGCTTTGGTTCTATGGGCTTAACGAAGGCGAGTTCCTCTTTCGAAACGTTGGTCTATAACCTGAACCATTCTTTTTTTGACGGGTACATTGAGCTAATTAACACTCTTAAAGGAACTTGAGAGACATGCTGAGTAAACTTTGAGACGAATTTATCTATTCCAACCGCAATATTAGCCATGCGCGTTTTTTTAATTATTGCTACGTAAAGGTGGTTATCAACAAATTGGCCGAATAAGTGAGTGCAACAGCTTTATTCGGTTTACAATAAAGAGAACGTATTTAACAGGGCAATTCAAGGTTGCCACTGCAGAGAACATATAAGCGGCACCATTTTTTTCCAGAGTATTCACAAAGGTGAGCTTGTCTTCCGAAACGTTGGCTGTAACCGTAAGCATTCTTTGTATGACGATTGATCGCTCCGATCCTTTACCTTCATGTCTAGCTGCTTGCGACTTCTTGCGCGGGGAGCTTCACTTAACGAGCACTGTAATAGAGAAGTATGCAGCAACGTTTTCTTTCATCATTCATTTGTTTTTCTTTGACAGAAAAATGTTCGCAAACAACTTCAGAACCTAAGGCTCCTGTAGGTTTACAGGATTTTATATACACATTTTGCTTTACAGCCGACCCGTTGCCAGGATAAGCCTGCTCGCTAATTGATGGAAGTCCCTCCAAGCGAATGTAACCTATCGTTGAACTGAAGATTCAATAAGTCAATTTGTATTACCTTTTACAATACGGTAACAAAACACATACAGACTGTTGAACTAAATATAGCCTGCGGTAGTCCTGCGTAATGGAGCCAATCTTTCTAAGTTTTTCTTAAGAGCTTAACGAGGTATTTGGCGCAGAATTATGTGAGCGGGCGTTAAGACTAAGTCAGCAGACATGTTTCTTCTAAATGTTTGTTTCTCGTAGCTTTGATTGTATCTGCTGTTGACGTAGATATAATCACCAGTTTCAAATTTAGCTTGGTGCTTCTCTTTCCCTTTCTGTCTCTAAAATGGAAAATTATTTACCTTGTTTTTGGATGACGTTTACATGCCTATCAAAACAAAATCCTGGCTTACACCTTTCATAAGAGAATTGTGCTTTGCCTGATAAGAGTGCTATATAGAAAAGCGTGTAGCCGTCACTTTTCCCACCGCGAGAACAAAAAGAAGGCCAGGGCCTTTCGTGCGGCTGTGCAATCGGTAATGCTTCTTCACAACTGGCCAAACAGGTCATTAGCTTCTCCGAACAACCTGTGTTCTTCCGTGTCATGACCCGCCTCAGTGGTGCACCGTGGCCTTCAAACACCTTGTACTGTCTATCGAACGCAAAGGAGTCAATACAGTGATTTATGGCGCCGCACGAAACAATTGGGAGCCCGTCATGAAGAACTTGTACGTCGCTACGCCTCCAGGGTATACTGCTGGTGGAACATGCCCGCAGTATTCTTTTCTGATTGTTTATCGATTGGTGACCCTGAGCAATACATAGCCGGTCTTTAATGCCATGAGTAATATCGAGGGGTGAGAACAGGTAGGCAGAATCGGTCGATGCATTTTTTTTTTCTTATGCCTTGTGCTGATGTCTTTATCTTGTAGAAATGATCGATATTGAACGCATTGGCTTCTGGGTAGCTTGTAGTTTACCACGGGTGAGCGATGTGGTAAGTGAAAATCACGAACAAAGAAGTGTTCCGTGCTTTAGTAGCTTCGATTCAACGCTTTATGGTGGTTTATTGGTTTATTGCTAAATTCACTTATTGAATCACACTGACATAGGAGTGCATGCACATGTGCTAAAGATGCTACTTTTTATGCTACTATTTATGCTACTTTTTATGCTACTATATATATATATATATATATATATATATATATATATATATATACGTTATTTCTGCAGATAGATGCATGTGCGTTAATAAGGCTCACTATACACAACTTATAAATACGCAGCTCCAACTTGGGGCAGAAAGTATTAATTGGCTAACAAAAGTATGACAATGGAGAGGCATGTTTAATGGCGTCACATTGTCTCAAGATAGAGCATAACTCATTTTATGCGCACAAAATAGACACGATGCTCGTTTATTGTGTGAAACCAGTGCACAGTGATTATCCTCCTTATCCCTGTGATTGTGCTTATCATCCACTTAAATTCCCTTAAAGTTACGTTTAGTTATCCTTGCGGTTATCTATGACCGTGTTATTTTGGTGCCATCTCCGCGTTTACTAGTTATGCGGTGCTGTCTCACAATTCTTGGATGTTCGTGTGCCGACTACAGCAGTTCCCGAACACTGCTCAGTGGATTCAACAACAAACCTCCGAGTGAAATACGTGCTGTCTACTTTTATCCTTGAGCTTTCTATGTTCGAGCAACGAGGCAGAATTGAAATCACGCGCCATGTGGCGCACCTAGACCACAAATAAACTCAAATATCCATGACCATTCGCGATATGGCACTACTTGTTATGCACTCCTGCTTTTTGGGGCTGAGTGCAGTTTGCCGCGGTAACAGTCGGCAAGGGTGCGACCGCTATTGCATACTAGCTGACCCACTGTGCATCCACTTTAAACAAACTAAACGGTTAGAGTTAGAGCAATTGGGGAAGCAAGACACGTGCAGCACTTCATAATAGGCGTATATTTGAGGCAGATAACAACATAATTTACAACAAGATAGAGTTAGGAGAATCCGTGCGTCAGAGCAAGTTCAGCGCCGCACTTAGCCGCTGCGCGTGCCTCGTTTTAAATCCGAGTCCGATAAAAAAAAAAACGACGGGATTAGTATTCGCTAAACGCTGGGGAACGAACAGGTCCACGCTTATACTACTGTCAGCAGTCTACAGTGTAGGCGATAGCGTGGTAATGAAATGGAGGGGAATCGTACACGCAGGAAGGATTATTATTGGTCTTGTCGCCGTCTACCGCGTACATGTACTCGGCCTCGCTAGCAACTTTTTTGTGTCTTTACATTCGACTGCGTGTTTCGCTGGTTATTTGGTCATATGCAAGCTGCACCTAAAATTTTTGTGGCTCTCTTCATTAGAGTTACGCTGACGCTGCATACTTTGGAGTTACGTTCAGACAAAATGGACTTAAAGTGCAACATTTGTAGAGTAGAATTCCAGTGTGCTCATAGGCAATACTCTTGAAATGCGTGCATTTCAATGGAGCCAAATATGATAACGAAAAAGATTTGTTACGTTATGAAATTCGTTACAACGACGTTCTTAGTATCGTGGTCCGTCTTCCCAGTGATAAAGTGAATGCACGCCTTAGTGGAGTTCAACTTATTGCACGACCATGAAACGTGTAAAGGACGTGGACATAAAATTGACTTTGTTGTTTTCTCCAAATAGTTGAAATTTATTGTCCATTCCACATGCTTATTTTGAACAAATAGGTTATGCACACCTCGCTTTCCGCGTTTGATCAGTGGGTAAGAAGGTCGTCATTTTTTATGAGATAATAATCTACACACGGATCAACACTTTTTCTTAGGATTTTGTGCTGCATGTAGCGATCCGGATATTTATCTTCTGGCTAACCGCCATTTTTCACATTATCTTCCTTTCTTTTTTCTTTCTTGCTTTGTTTGCTTTTCTGTTTCTTTCTTTGTTTCTTTGCTTGTTTATATATTTAATTTTTTTGCTTCCTTTCTTTCTTTCTTTCTCACGATATTTTGTAGAGTGTAAGTGCTTTTTAAGCGTCATGACTCAATAAAGTTATTAATTAAAGGTAGAATAAAATATGACGTGTGATTTATGTGAAGGGTCTTGAACGATCGCCTTTGTTTCAACGGGATCATAAAACTGCAAAAAACACATGTTTCTTACTTTTGGGGTCAGACACGCTTCTATGTACCATGCGGCATCATCCATGGAGGGAACAAATGCTACTGTGCTGATACGAAGTTTTGCGATTTCCCTGTTTCCCATACAACCATTCATTAAAGCACGATTGTTCATGTTTTGACACTGAACATTACTACGCCTTAATATGAGGAGGTTGATTACAATGCGTGCTTTGCTGATAGGAGATTTATGAGGAAGTTCAGTTGCAACAGGTTCACCTAGCCTTTTGATAGCCTGCGATAATTTCTCAGCACATACGCCCTTTCAGAGCCCGGCCTGGTATATTATATGGTTACTATATAGTATACCGGTTACTATAAGGTTACTATATAGTATACCGGTTACTATAGGTGCATGACTATATTGCATGCGACGAACCTTGTCGCCTACATTTAGTAAGAACCTTCCGTTGTCCGTTAAAGCTTCTTTGTTAGTAATACAGCACTGCATAGGCATTCCGGGCAACTTTTGATTGCATAAAATAATATGTCTACGCTGTTTGAGGTGACACAGCGATATTCACTTCAGCCGACTGGTTCATCGATTCGTATCGTGCTCATTAACAATAGGTGACAACAGCGCTGCCACAACCAAGACACCCGCCACTCGCCATCACCCATCAATTTCGCTTGCCACGCCGATAACAGAAAAAAATGACGTTGGGAAAAAGAAAGAGAGAGACAGAGAGATGAGACCAAATGGGGAGGTAAACTGGTAGCGTCAACGCCGTGCAGTGTCATACGACCGCTAATTCACGTCCTACATCGTCGCTCCTAATTGAGGTCTGGCGCGTCACTTAGCACTGTCATCGTCATTGCCCAGAGGCTCTTCGTCTGCCCATACGAGAGCCGAATGCGCTGCAGGAACACGTGAGCCAAGCGCCCGAAATCGCAGCGAGGCCCGAGCCTTGTCTCCTCTGCTCAGCCGAGCCGTGTATTTGCGCCATCGAGCTGGCCAAAAAGCCCTCGTTGTTCTACCAGCGCGAGAAATGCCTCGCTGGATGATTCGCTGTGCCGAGGCTAAATGCGTTAATCTCATCTATTCGTGTAGGGGCCCGAGCTGGCGTGATCTAGGCGCTGACGGAAGCCTTGCGCGATTACCCGTCCAGTTTTCTGGGAAGCGCCGTACTCGAGATATTCCCTTCTGTCGGGATCCTCTCTGTTGCCTCACGTCCGCAAATTCTCATGACGATGTCCGTCCACTGCGCTACTTCCCACGCCGCTGACAGGCGAAGTTTCGTAATTCGTTGTTGTCCTTGTGTTTACCGCTTGCGTGAAGAACATTCAGCAATGATGTTCAGTGACACCCGCGAAATAATAAGGCGTGCAGTAAACATTTATTAAGAAGAGATCCGTACGTAGGAAGGAATGATTGTCCCACGGAACAATGCGACAGGGATATTGCCCAATCGCGTGGTATTTCCTCGTTTCTCGTCAGCAACACGTACAGGTGGATGCACCGAAGACGCCGGTCATGTTAAGTGCGCTCGCATGTCGGTCCGCCTAAACACTGACATGTATAGGTTCCAAGACTACTGCGAGCATTGACGTCATAAATACTTGCGAAGCTACGTGGTGTGTACTGTCCTGGTTGTGCCTGGCATATCACTCGCTTCCATTTTCATGCATGTGTGGTGCATTAGGGGTGATCTGTTTGTCCGCAAACGTTGGGCGAATGGCGAAAGTCACTCGAGGTACACTATCGTCGTGTTGTTGACTGACGCGTAGACACGCCATATGGATTCTCCCTGCCTACCTATTATAACCTGCACGTGTCTTTCTCGAAGGCCAGGAAAATTTGAGAGCAAGCAGGTTGAGCTAAACACCTTCCCTTGGGAGATGGTTAGGTACCACGGCTTATGTCCCAGAGAGAGAGATGACGAGCACTCTGAGTATGGAAATGAAAGCAGTGTCGGCGTTACTGATGAAAAGGAAAGATGGCAACATGACAAATACAATCACGAGGAACATTCTTTATAGTTAATCAACTGATACGTAGCATTGTTGGTCTATAATGCTGATTTTGTGCCTCTTGAAGGGACTGCGTGAATTTGCAGACGAGTAAAGGAAGCCAACGCCGCGTCAAAGTTCAATCATTTTGCACTAAGAATATGGTCGCGGGAGTGGATAGTATGGGTTAAGTGAACCATGAGCAAGCGAACCTATTAGATTTCCGATTTTCCTATCGCTCCTCTACATGGATTACAAAAGTAATCGCGGCATTTTTTTTTTTTATTGTCGCGGGGGGTCGTTGCACATCACCGTAAAATCGGCGGAACCCTTCATAGGCACCGAATCAGCATTAAAACAAGTTAAAATATCAAATATTTCGAGGTTTTTTTTTCAGCGTGAAGAAATCGTCGCATTCTGGATAAAAATTTTTGCAAATTAGTTTGAAGTTCTGGTTTTACACTTCTTGCCCTATTGGTAACAAGGAAGTTCTATTCCATGGCAGCGTGTTCACTGATCGTGGCTGTGATAAATGAAACCATTGCGATATTAGAAAAAATGGCGGCATATCCATGGAGTGAATGATGGAGAGTGGGGTGAAGCATCCGTCCATCCGTCCGTCTATTCGTTCTTGCTTCCGTCCGACCATGCGTGCGTCTGTGTGGCCGCCCGTGCGTCCATCCGCCCGTCCGTGCTTGCGTCTGTTCATGCGTCCACACGTCCATCTGTGCGTCCATCCCTGCGTTCGTTCATGCATCCGCTCCTGCATCCGTCCATGTGTCCATTCATCCGTGCAGCCATCCGTGCGTCCGTCCATGCATCTGTCTGTGTGTCCATTCGTTCACCTATTCAACACTCCAAGTACCACCATCTCGCATCTTTTCATCATATATTCCTCATATAGAAGCACCGCCATCCAGCGGACATTCCAAGGACTGAAGGAGAGGAGGCACACGCACACTTTCTTACGGCTTGCGCTTCTTGTCTACTTCCCACCTTTAACCACCTCGAGTTCGTGGTATATACTAGTTCACTGTATTCATGGCACTGCGGCCCAATGCTAGCTAATTCTTTCTAAAACCAAGGAGGTTACGCCCAGCGAGTATAACGTAGCAACCCTTTCTTGTCAGATAGCGCTCAATGTACATGCCAATGGCTGCTAATGGGGAATGAGAGACAGGAAAATTCGGCTTTTGGTGAACGCGCACGCTGCGAATTTTTTATTGTTCAACAACGCACAGAAGAAATCTCCCACCGGCACCACCTTGGAGGTCAAATTGTAAGACTGGTTGCACATTACCTCTACGACTACGAGGGACGAACGGGTGCCGCTATAAGGAGCTTCGCCCCTAAAAACTCTGTTGCAAGTGCCATTTTAGGTCACTTCATTTTGGCACTACGCTGGGTTCAGCCTAAACTTGCTAATTAGTGGGTCTTTTTCTTAAGTGTTTACGTGAACTGAGGCATCATTATTATATTTGACTAAAACTTGCACAACCCATTCGTGGTACATTCGCTTTTTGTGCTTGTTATAGAAGAAAAAAAGTTATGCTCAGTAATGTTTTAGTTTCTCAGCTCTCACATCGCATTTTTTTCTCGGACCAGCTGTAATTAAGGCAACCCACGAAAAACACCACCATCAATATCTGGCTACCAATTATGTGCACTGCACACCTTTTTTCCACGCAGTTTTTTTTTATTATGCCAACATAACTGCCTCGCCTTTTTGTTGTTGTTTTTTTGTTGAACGAGAAAACTTCGTGGAAACCACTATAGAAATTGACGCCATTTCGAAACTTTCCATCAACGCTAGTCCCAAGGACAAGCGCAAAGTCCGGCATCCTTGTTTGCTTTTCTTTCCCCCTTTTTGTGTGTGTCTTCGTATCAGACTCGAGCAATGCATTAGCGCATACCTTGTCTCTTAATTTATTTTTTCCCCTCTTGTCTCTACACCCCACCACTTCATCCGTTCCGGTCGGATAAAAGCGCAGTTTGCCACGCAGTTGTCCCTTAACCGATCTCGGTATCCCATTCGACGTCACCTCTTCTCCCTCCCAACAAGCTCGCTTCGTTATATTTCCTGGGTCACGGCTACGCTAGCGAGTAAACCACTATCGCGAGTGTACGAGGAGCAGCCAGTGAGAGGGCCAGTTTCATCTCCAGAGAGCTGGCCGCCCAGTCGTGTCGGTGGTAGAGCGAGTTGGATACGAGAGTGCGGCGGCTGCCGCTATACGGCTGCGTGTGCAATCTAACCGAAGTCTCCTGCAGCCTTCGCAAACTCAGTTCTAATTAACTAGACCGTTCCTCTCCGTTGTCGGTGGCCGCGGGGACCCCGCGATTAAGACGATGCTCCAAAGCGAGACAGGCTCACTCGACCACCCCTCTCTTGAACATCCTACACCAGCCCACATACTTAGTATGAGACGGCTCCACTGCAGTACTCGAATCTTTTCTGGTTTCGTTTTTCGTTCCCCCTTTGTAATCATTCCCCGTGCGAGTGTTTCTCGTGTACGCTATTTTCTGTTTACGAATTTGTACGTGCACGTCACTTCGCTTAGCGTCCTAGGTTGAGAAGCGAGACACATACAACAGAAAGGACAGCTTCCAATTTCGCTGTGTCAGTTCTTTTTTTTTTGTCGTTGTTTCTCGTACTTCTTCACCCTGGATACCATTATTTACAATTCTTTCGGGATGAACAAGGAAAGAAAAGAGATATGCACAAAGTTGTGGTGTAACTGCGGTGGTAAGAGACGAACTCCTACATTCTTACTTTCAACGCGAAGAAGCGAGTGGAGAGGAAAGAGATGTTCCAGCAAACTTATTTTCAATCACGCTTGTCTTCTTCGAAATGTTAGTCTTTCCGAGTCCCTAGACACTTTCCGGCACCGGCTGTCTTCGCAGCGCGTCTTCAGTCTTTCGTGTCCGTTCTAGTTAGTGATTAGACTTCGAACGAAGGTCCCCCTCAAGTATGGGTATCCGCAACGCAACCCTTTGTGACACGGCGTGCTCATTCAGAGACGCTACTTAGATTTGCCATTTTCCTGCGCTATTGCGAAAGAATATAGCGCCAACAAAGAGCTTGAGATGAATTTGCCCATGAGCATACTTGTTGACTAATGTATATACCTCTTTCTTGCTTCTGATTGAAATATTTTGCTATGAACAATCGCTTTGGGGAACGCGGTGCAAGATTTTACAAGATGTAGAGCGTTAGCAGTATGAGTTTCGATTTTTTTGTTACCTTTGTAGGAATGCTGGCGGCCACCAGATAGCAGTCGCATGTAATTTGAATCAGTCACTGAATTCGGTTCTTGAAGAAGTCCAGCATGACTTACTGCTCAGTAATGAAATAATTATTTACATTTTGATTGCGTTTTCTACCTGTACAATGCGCTTTAATTTTTTCTGATATTTTCACTTGGTTTCATGTTGATCTTCAGAACGTTGACATTTAACCACGAAAATTGCACCCATTCAGACGTAGTCGACGCGCAAAACTTGGTTGTCGCAAAGGGATAAAATGTCCATTTAACGTATGATGTTGCCCTGACAGCACCGTTTAGTACAAGAATATCTGTCTTTTTTTGCTATTATGATTTAGAAGCTCTTAGACAAATATGCTACCTGTAAGAAGGATGATTACAGAATCTTCGGTGGCTGAGAGGCTTCATCGGAAGGTCATGCTGCATTTTTTTATTGAAATAGAAAATAAGCGAAGGAGTTTTTGTCACCGTTACTTGGCGACGGCTACCCCTTTCCACTTATTTGGTACAAATAAAAATATGAAAAAAAAAACAATGGTATATATACATATATACAGTCCTACATGGGTGAGAACAAAAGTTCTTCTATATGGGCCGAACAAACACATTATTCTGTATGTCACATTCCGGAGATACTATTCACTTAGAATTAGGTTACCGTGCCTTTCTCGCTGTAATTCAGAAAACCCATTCGAGAGAAAACATGTCATTAGGCAAAAAGAATACCCTCGCCTTGGGAAGCCATTAAATTTGGCAGAAACATGCGAACAGCTTTTTTTGTTTGTTTGTTAACGTAGAACGACCGGCTTTTTATGGCATGTAATCAGACAACATTGTACACCAAGCTGTGAAATGGAACAGTTTTAGACTGAGGTACGTGAGAGGCTCGGGTCCCAGTAAAAACTATGCTTGTGTTTGGCTTTCACGAAAGCAAGCCGTTTGCATCTCCAAAATGAAATCTTTTTTTAGCCTCTTACATTACATTCTTGAACGAGGCGCTACGCCTACGGTCGCCGAGGTGACCATCTGTCAGCGTGTTAGCTTTGTACGAGTTAGCGAGTTAGTGTTAGCGAATGTGGAACGAAAATCATTAGCATTGGTTAAGAAGGTAAAAGCGAGAAAGTTTTGAACTGAGCCAAGCCTTTATTTGAAACGAGACAAGGCGTGCAATCGTCGTAAGATAAGAAAATATTTCTGGCAAGCATTGGCTTACTTATTGATAAGTACTGTTCTATCTTTTCATAGTTTTCGAATGCGATATGAATCAATGAACATCTGTGCTTGATATATACGCTGCGAGTTATCAAGGCATAGTGTATGAAGTGTATCCGTCGGCATTATCGTGACGCTTGAAAATATGCAATTCTTTCCTACCACGGCACTTGTATTTGCATTTCGTTTGCATTCTCCTGAAACACCGATATGATGACCCCGCAATTATTGTGGACTTCCACAGGTCTACAATTAAGCCGTTGCGTCATCTATATGCAACAGGCCTCAGACCTGGCCGACCACCCAACCTTGACCGCTGGATCCATGGTCCTCACCACCGTTCATTATTTGACTTGACACATGAAGCGAAATTCGTTTTCATATTTTTGATAAAATGTATTACGTCTCAGCGCTGACTTTCGAAAAAAAAAACTGGTGTGAGCTAGAGAACTGATTCATTAGATTAGTGTACTAAAACTTGGTCGATCTGCGTGCGTCTTTAAAGGGATTACAGGACGGAAAAAACAAGGCAACGCGGTCACACCTGAAATTCAGTGGTACTAGAGCACAGAACCGGCTTCAGCTTCTTTGCATCTTTCATATTTTCTCGGATATTCTTTTGCTGCCACAGCCACCTCTTCATTTTTTTCCTGTGCTTTTTGCTTTCTCCTCCCATCCCTGGCGTTGGTGTAGGGGCCACTAATTTTCCGGGTCCCTGGTTATCGCACACGCACGCACAAACTCATTCAGCCACGTTACAGCTCCATACCTTCGAGCTCTCCGACTTGGCCGCCATCTTGCTTTTCTCCGCATAATGCTCCTTTTTTTTACGCTCTCTCTCTCTCCAGTGCTCCCTTACGTACGTTAGTTGTTTCGTTTCACAGAATTTTTTGTCTCTCATTTTATTTCTCATTGTGCAATGTCGCGCACATCTCCATATCTCTCTCTTTCTCCTGCTCCTCTTCCGTCCCGTCGCTCCTGGTTCTCCGGTGACCGACCCGGGGGTCGTTTATTTATTGGGTTGATTAGGCGCGCCACACAAACCTAATTTATATGCGTCGCCGGGACAGCCAGAAGCCAACGTTGCGCGCCCCCGACCGAGTGTGCGCTCATGTGGGGAGGCGTAATTGGAATCAGAGCTCCCTTCTCTTCCCCCACCTTATTCCCCGCAGCAGGCGGACTGCACTAGCTCGCGCTGCTGCTGCTGCGACGTTTGTCTTCGCAACATCTCTTTTTCGTCTCTACCTTTTGTTTTCGTTTTCGTTTTCCTTCCCAATTGCGGATTTGTACGTTGGCAGGTGAGGCTATAGGCCACGATCCTCAGCGGTGAGCGCAAAGCCGGCTGTAGCCGGGAAAGCTGAGCGGCTAATCGGTTTCCGTGACGGCTGGTAGATGTATATGTGGCCCGCGGGATGGCGATCCCTAAGTGGAAGAGCTCGGCGAATGCGCGCTTCTTGCTTTTAAGCGATTACGCGCGGCACTAGACAGGCGATGGATGCGGGGCTAAAGTGGGTGCTTCCGTAAGTGTAAGGCGCGTCGCGGGGAGGCCACGTCTGAACGTTCGGTGCGGGATGGCCTAGTTTGCGGGACTTGGCGAACGAGGAATGGTGATAAGAAGGCGCACCTGTATACGTTCTTATTTCTCGCGCGTAGCGAGGGATCCTAATCGAATTAGGGAACGCGTAACTTGCTCGCCACACCGTAACGATGCCCAGAGCTAACGTATTGAGGATGAATCGAGAATTGGATTATCGAAAATGTTTTGGTGCACCCCCAATTCCCCCTCGAGTGATAACTCGAGATTTTCTTTTGATAGTAAGTACACCTGAGTCAAATCTGTACGTGTGAGTGAAGTGCTCCAAGAGCAGTATGCTTTTAGATCTGCATGGAAGAAGCTTATCAGTGCCTCTGTTGGTAATAGTCGCGACCGGTGTTTCGAAACAGCACTGTAAGGTCGTCCAAGTACTGCAGACGCATGCTGCTTGTATTGCCGTATATGGAGAGTTGCTAGATCGAAGCTGCAGACTGCTAGGTTCTGGTAGATGGCGTTCGTAGTCAACCCGATGCGGATAATAACAAATTTTTAAAGACGATGGTCTTTCTTGGGGACCATCAACGCAAAAATTTTGGTCTTTCTGTCTGTCTGTACATTTGTGTGTGTTGTGCGCCCTTATTGATACCCTGAAAGGCAATAAGCGATATCACAAACGGCTGACCCCATCCGCAGCGCCCACCAATATTGCTCAAGATTTAGCGTTCGTACTTGTGCGATTGTAAATCAAAAAGCTAATATTTTGGATATCTGAGGCACCATAGCCACACGTCAATATTTTGTGTGTGTGTCTTTTTACCAGAAAAGGTATACATGAGTAATTCTAAGGAGCGTAGCGCTTATCACGCTGCGATGACGATGCAATGCTTGCACGAAAAGGCAAGGGTTTCCAACGCTTTGCTAAGACGACACGGTGGTGGTACCTCCCCATCGCCTTGCGTTCTACACCTTGTCACCTCCGAGACAGGCGCGCACGCCGCGCCCTTCGTTTTGCAAGAGAACTGCCAGATAGCGCTCATGTCTCATGTCTGACGTAACTTGATGCACTCGTTCTTCTCCACTGCATGCTCGAGGCACTCTAAAGCAGCGCCTCCAGAATAAACCCTTTCATGGTTTACAAACACAGCCCCTTGATGACTTCCGGTTCATCCACCAATCTGCTTTACTAGCATTGGTGGATCACAAGGGTTCTAGAAAATTGCCGCTGATTTTCAACCGTTCCCGTTTCTTGTTTGGCCAAATATATTCAATCAAATGTTCTTTAGAGCTACATAAAATTGATAAAACATTCCCGTGTACTTTCCGCACATTTATTTATGTGAAAAACAAAAGAGAGACTTTTCTTACGCTTGAAAAGAAATTGGAAACATGCTTTCAATTTCGACATTAAGAGCTGGTAAATGAGGTGACCGGAAGTTTGTTTGGGTACAATGCTTGTGACCATGAAACCGTCTATACTATTCACCAATTTTCTTATGCAGAACACCAAATAAACGTTTTGTTCACTCTCTCCAGACGCAAGGCTATCATTTTTCGATGACATTTGCAGTGTAACGTACAGATGTGGGACCAATGTTTTTTTTTCGGCATTTTTCAGCCCCTTGCCACAAGTAACTTTTATCTCCACACCACCGCCGATGTCTCTTCCACAGGTGTCGTGACGCTCGGCGGCGGCACTTCCCACCAATCGTGGCGCCCCTTTACCTCGTGATGTAGAGATCACACTGTTACCAGCCGTTGTCATTCGGAGTCGCCGGGGGATAGACGCGTGTCATTCGCTCGTAATGGGAAAAATCGAAGGATCGGCCACGAGCACAAAAGCGCGATGGGTGTGCAAAGCCGTGGAGCCACTCCAAAAGAACGGGCAACTGCAGCCACTGATTTTGATCGCTTTCATCTTCATAGTGTAGACGAGCTCTGAAGTTTCATAACTCTCAGTGTGGCTACGACGAGTCCACGCAAAAATAATCATGTATTTGTATAAACGTCGGAACATCTTTTGAACGCTTGTTATATTTTGCATAATGTCGTATACTTTGCTTTTTCTACCAGAGAGATTTTTTAATGCGAAGGAGTGGAATCACAGGTTCGTAGACAGACGTGTATTGTTTACTGGAAAATGTATATACCTATTCTATGTTTGTAAACAAAAGTATAAGCACCGTCGAATTACTGCGGTGCTTGGTACAGACGTCGTGGTGCGTAGGCTCTGCCTATCCTAAAGCTCGCCCTCTGTGATTACGTGACAACTGCTACAGCAGCTTCACAGCTGTCTTAGAGCCCAGTGCATCGGGAAGCCATCCGCGCGTACGCTCTATGCTCCAGGGCAGTTATGCGGCTACTGTGACAGTTTTCACGGGATCATAGAGGGCGGGTGGCGAGCTTTGGGATGAACGGAGGCTTCGTGCCGTGACGTCTCCATCAGGCGCTTCAGCATGTTGATAGCAACTACCCTTGTTTACCAATATGGAACAGGTCTATAGTTCACAATAATAAACGTAAACTTAAAAAACTCAAATCATGCAACAGGTGCGTATTTCGCTGCGTCATCGCAGCATTCATGCACCAACGAAGGTGAGAACGGTGGCCGTCGGTGTGAGTTTCGCACAGAACCGCTTTATGATAATCCAAAACTCGAGGCGCTGCTTCTTTCTGCCAACATTTCTCGAAAACGCCACTCAACAAGATCTTCGAGGGACGAACTTTTCTTCTGCGCGTCTTGATAATCACAACTCCTCATACCTGGGGCAAACTTTTCGCCCAATTTATGACATGACGTGCTCTTTAATGTGTCTATATTATTGCGCCTTTCAAACTGACTAAAAATATCGAACGCAGCGCTGCTCTGAACAAATATTTCCGATTTTCCTTTTTATGCAATGAATTCACATGTATCGCACGCAGGCGCATCCTTCTTCAAAGCACGTTGATTTCAGGCTTACAAATTTAAACCTAAACAAACTGGATCCACTGGTATCGAGTGCATCCCTGGCATTTATTATTTCATCTCTGATTCACACCGCAACCAATTCTTGGACGTATACTCCGCAGTACAGCAGGGTCGACCACTTCACTGCTACCCACATAAGTGATTTTGTTACAAGTTCTCTCAGCGTATTTGTTTTGTCAGCTTCGCATATCTTTTATTTCGCCGTGCTGTGCGCTGCCAGAAGTGACGAAAAACTCATTGACATCTGCCTGAAGCCGCGGAAAACGTGCGCGTTGCAAGAAACTTATGGAATTCAGCTATACGGGATCCATCAAGAACCGTGCGGTGTCACAAGAAGTTGTTTAATGGCTTATAGTTTTCCTGTAAGCTCTATAACTACGTATTCAGTACAGCACTGAAAGCACTCTGCTGCATGGGGCGTGCCTTTGTAAACACACTGCGCCTTCTCATTTTGATTGTGAGCATTGACAGCGCTACAAGAATAGCTATAGAAAGGTGAGCGCGAAGCCTTGAACATACTTTGTAGGCATATCTGCGCCTTCAAAGCGTACACGCGTCTTTCTTTACGCCGCTGCGAGCGCTAAAAGCATCTTGCATTTCGCTTCGCGAATGCCTTTGAAGCGACAGGGCACGTGAAACTCATAGATTCGACGCCGTTATGAAGTCTCCCCCCACGACGTGCTTTCGCATGTTCGTCCGTTTGTTTACCCCGGTATGTCTCCGAGCGCAAGAATACATTTCGTGCGTGCTGCCCTGCCAATGCGCTCCTTTTCTGTAATCTGAAAGCAAGAATAGGGGATGGGTGCGTTGAAAAAAAAAAAAAAAAAACCTGGGAGTTGGAGAGAAGGGGGTGATAGCTGTCACTGATGCAAACGCAGGAGGCCTGTGTATGTTTCGAAACAAGCAACACGGGATAAAGATTCTGAGCAAGCAAGCATACAGTGTAACTGTGAAGAGTTTGAAGAAAGCATATCACTATGCCCGCGTGGCCGAACAACGACCGGCTCATTCAATGCAGCCTTTTTAGGGGTTTATTGTTCAGCCATTCTTTTTTTTCTCAATGGTTCTATATGATGTTGGCGGATACGAAAAGAATTTCTAAGGCCCTTTCGTCGAAAATGTGCACGTACATTGCATACAAGAACGGGCGACGTCTTTTTAGCCCCGGGAACTATAGCAGATTCAAAAATAAAACCGGAGTAGAAGAGAGTTGTCGTTCCTTACTATAGTTTGCTGATGCCTTAGGGTATTAGGAGCTTGAAGTAAGAATAGAAGCCTCTGCAGTAGTAACCATATGCTCAGTGCAAAAAAAGAAGGCGAGAGGGTGGGGGAATAAAAACACTATCTGTTCTATAAACTACTTCGCTGTAGCATCGTGCGTCGTGTTTTGGGTTATTGTGAGCCCTTCCTTTTTTTTTCATTTCGTCGAGATTATATACTTCCAAGATTATTAGTACAGATCGCATAATGCAGTTAGTATCCAGGTTTGCTGTAGTTCTCGTGCTTTTCTGTCGTTTTACTGAGTGACAGTTGAGTTGGAAAAAAACCAGTAGTCTGCAGTCCTGTCGACGACACATGACCAGCAGGATGTATACGGTTCGCCTTATTCTAATCGACCATGCGTGTTCGCGTGTGTCGTGCAAAGTATGCTTAGCATACAGAAATACGGATGGACGGATGTAATCAGCGTTATTGTATGAGGTAGTGTACAGGGAGATGTGCTACTTTCAGCTTGTCCAGTTAATCTATATGCATGCATAGAAACACGCGGAAGCCAGGTGCACTCGCTACCACGGCTTTCCTGTCTGCCAAATCATTCAGGGGATTGGGAGTTCGGACGACACACACAACGTTGGTGTGTACACATTTATTTTTTAGGAGCATGATTGAAACGAACTCGACTTCTTTTTTGTTATTTTGTGTTGTTTTTGGTAAAGAAATCGAATTGATCTTCAAATGTCCTGCTTGATTGCCCGCTCGTGCAACAGTAAGTTACTTCAGAACTATCACAGTATGGCTTACTATTTTTTTCTATGGTTCGTAACGCAATCAGCGCACGCTAGACGTTTTGACCGTCCGCTCACCATGATGGCGGTAATTCACGGACAACCTAACTGCAACTTTGTATCCAAGGCCTAATAGCCGCACTCGTGGCCTTACCAGTCTATCCGACTCACGAGAGCTCCAGAAGCACCACAGGGCACCGCAAAGAGGCAAACGGTGGATCGGTGCATGGAGGCTCGTTTCCCTGATCACCCAAGCTGGACGCGGGCTTTCATCGTCTTCAACTCCCCCGCGTACGCTCTCGGGGGAGAGCCACCCGAGATCGACCCCTCGTCTAGTGTTACGAGAGTATACAGAGTCCTGACGGCCCATTAAGCTTTGAGCATGATGCACTGTCCGTAGCGGCCTAGCTTCCTCCGCGAAGGGCATTCCTGTCTTTCTGGGCCGAATGAAACACCAGAGACTTTCACGTACTGAGCGAAAATCTCGCGCTGGGGACACATTCTGTGTGACAATGGAAACGCTAAGTTATCTCGATTTCTCTCTCTGAGCCATGTAGCATGTTCGCAGAGAGAAAATACGTGTTCTCAGGTCTCTTATTTAACTTGAGGGTCTGTTTTGTGCGTGCGTATACGGTTGCGCTGCATGGGTTTCGTTATGTGTCCTACACTACGTACGTGGTTATTATACAAAAAAGAAAGAAAAAGACTCTTGGCAGTTTTACACTTTATTTATTTATTTATCGTGAATACATTGAAAGGATGACGACAAAAGCTGCATACAAGCAGCTTGACAGGCCCGTCAGCCCAATTCAAACTTCAGCAGCAGACGGCAGATATGCATGCTGTAGAAATTTACAGTAATAAACACAACACACCAAAGTATTGCAATTCTATTGCGATAACAACAATATGCAAGTAAAAAATATATGCACGCTAACAACTAAACAAAGAAACGATATTGTATTCGAAAAACATGGGAACGCTACAAACAAGAAAAAGAGAAACGACGAGGCAATACTGAAACATACAAAAGTGCAAATAGTGTCAATTTCCAAAAAAAAATATATGCACCGGTAAAAGAAAGACTGATAATAAAAAGTACACATATGAGCTACTGCACACAACAGAACAGGAATAAGCGCTTCAAAAAAAAATGGTTACACCAATCAGGGTATCACCCACACTGAGATGCATATGCACTAAAATGTTACACATAGGGAAACCAACGGCTAGTAATTGAAGGCCTACCGTTGCATAACCCGAGAAAAGGCTGGAGCTGGGCTCCCTTCGAATTTCCTGGAATTTTGAGCGTAAAAAACACATTCACACGTCGAGAGGACAAGACGGGCGCTACTTTCGTCAACTATATACCATCTCACCGAGTTTCAAGATCTGTTAAACGATACGCCTTCTAATTGTTTATGTTTAGTCAGTCTTTCTTTATTTTTCTCTTAGTTTGCTCTATCTCTTGTGTCTTTTTCTACTTGTTTCTAATTTTTCTTCTTTCGGTAGTTCTTTCTCTTTATAAATTTTTCAATCTTTATTTCTCTTTCTGCTGTCTCCCTCTTTCTATTTTTGTTCCTCTTTATTAATCTATTTCCATATTTTTTCGTATTACTCTCTTTTTTTTCTGTCGCTTTCTGTCTCTTGTTCTGTCTTTCACTCTTTATGTATATATTTCTGTTAGTTTTCTTTCTCGCTTACCCTTTCTTTTTATCGCGTTCTTTTTTTCTCACCTTCTCTGTTTCTTCCTCTCTTTTTTTTCTTTGTTTTTTCTTCTATTTCTCTCCCTCTCTATCTCTCTTTCGCGTGTTTGATGTGCTTCATTTCGCCTAACAGAGTTTTTGTTTAATGTTCAGGCCTGCTGTACTCGGTAACGAGGCTTTGCCAACCTCTTTAACACGCACCTACCTGTGGAGTTTGGCATCACGTAGCACAAGTTAACGATAACCTAAACAGCTTGGCAGTTAAAAGTTGAGGCAGGACTACACAGATACCGGTCATATTAATGAAAATGTGTCATGAACGTGAAAACAAAGAAGCTCCGGGACCGACCCAGGACAATGGTGCTCTCTGAACATAACCTTACCTCTTGTTTGACCTTTGTTTTGTTGTTCAATGACGATTATATGAAAACTCTAGATAAATTATCATCGCCGCCGTCGTTGTCGCCACAGAGTTGAGCATAATTTCTGAATGCGACGACAACGCCCAAGGCTTATCATTGTGCTATGTGCGAGTGAAAGCGTGTATGGGCACACGACAATCGGGGCCCAAGTGGAGACGATACGCGTAAGTAATCTTTCGTTGGAAAAAAGAAAGACTCATGGGGTGTGCTGATAGCGGGAGACGTGCTGTACGGCTCCGACAGCAGTGCGGACCTTGAATGGCAGAGCCCTGTCGCGCGCGTATTATCTTGACAGGAATTAGCAGGTGATTTGTACGCTTTCACATGGCGTTTCACATGGCGTTTCACAAGGTTGCGTTGAAGCTATAGACGTGTCGCTAACACTTACTTTATGTCAGCAGTCACGATTCCTCGTGGAAGCGTTTCGTTCTGTTGCGCCAGGTCGTATGCCGAAGGAGATAGCTTCTAGCCAACCGCGCCAAGCTTGGTTTACCTTCCTGTTTTTCCTCTTTATTTCTCTCTCTCTCTTCTAGCCTAACTTCCCATAATGCTGTGATTTCTAATCGCATTCATTGCTTTTCCCTTGTGCAGAAAATGACCACTTGTTTTCTTCCTTTTCAAATTTGATGATGATGATGATGGTAGATTTTAGTGGCGTAAAGGCAACTCAGGCCAAAGAGCGCTAAACACATGGTTTTTGGTCGATTTGATCATAAATTCTATTCAGGGTGGCAAGAATAAACGAGCAGTGTATAGGACTTAAACTTAGGTGTAGTGACTATGTGTGATGGGTTTAAAACTGGCTATGCTTATGGGTTTTACAAAGTCATGCCGTGTCGTCAACAGTCCTTGTCAAGACAAGGAGTGCGTGCTGCATGACATTTGATAAAAAAACTCTCAGCCGTCCCCTCAGGATTGAGAGGAGGCTAAGATTAGTGAGAATATGTTATGGAATGTAGGAAGCCTACACTAGCTAAAAACTTTAAGACTACTTTTGGGGGAAACAAGGGATCGTCTCCAAGAAAAAATTGTGGATGAGGCGGAATGTGACATTTGTACAGCTTTGGAAAGTGACACAGTCTTTCTGGTTCGAGGTATGGACAGGTGATTAGAACGTGAACGACAGATAGCTCATCACCACATTTTGCACAATGTGGTGCTGGAGAGTTCTTTAAAAGGTGCGAGTGTGTTGCATGTGTATGACCGATCCTGAGTCTGCACAGTGCAACCTCTTGGTGCCTGTTACGTTTTTCAGTCACATATCTTCCTATTCTTGGCTTTACTAAGTGCAGTTTGTTTGCATTTGCTGCCTTCCATTCATCTTGCCATTGCTTACGCATTCGGTTTCTGATTGGCGACCTCAAGTCCTCATATGGGATGACGGCTACGTCTACTGTTGGGCGAAGTGCAGCGGACTTCGCAAGTTGGTCCGCTGCCTCATTGCCAGCTATGTTGCAGTGTCCCGGAATCCAGCATAGCGTGATTTTCAGGTTGGATCTGTAGGCTGACGTGAGGCAGCTTAGAAGGGTATTAGTCACTGGATTTTTATGTGTCTTTGCGGAAGACAACGCAGTCACTGCACTGAGGGAATCTGTGTATATGATGGAGGCTGATTCTTTCTTTAAGATGTGCCTTACAGCTAGCAGTATGCCATAGCACTCAGCAGTAAGTATGCTGGTATGTTCATTGATTGTTGCAGATTCAGAGTACGCTGGGCCGTATGCAGCACATGCGACGGCCGAGGACTTGGAAGCATCAGTGTAGTACTCATCACAGCTGTTTTTTGCCTGCAAGTACATGAAATGCTGATCGATTGCGATTGGGAGGCCATGCTTTCCTACCTCTAGGAATGACAAGTCGCAATTGATAGCTCGCATTTCCCATGGTGCCACAGTGTCCTTGTGGGAACTTAGTTGAAGATTAGAGACAGGTATATTAAGATTTTCAGAGTGTGAGGCCACTCTAATGGGATACGTTGGCGTGGCTGATGGTCGCCTCAAGAACAGGTGGGCGTTTGATGTATCCTGCAATAGCTCGCGAGATGGGTGGTCGACATGAGAGAGCACCTTGGTTGCATACTTGATGCTTGTGAACTGCCGTCGTCGTTCTAATGACCACCGATCTGTCTCAACATACAGGCTGGCTATTGGGCTGGTTCGGAAGGCGACACTAGCCAGACGAAGCCCATGGTGATGCACTGGGTCGAGCATCTTAAGTGTGGATCTCGATGCTGATTCGTACACAACCGAGCCATAATCAATACGTGAGAGCACTACACTACTGAGAAGGTTTAATAGACAGTCCCGATCTGTACCCCTTGACGGATGCGAGATAATCTTGAGCAAGTTCAAGGCTTTCAAGCATTTCAGTCGCGGCTGCTTGATGTGTGGGACAAAGCTGAGCTTTTCATCCATCACAACACCTAAAAATTTATGATCCTTCTTAGTAGCGATGGTGTGTCCATTCATTGAAATGTTGGGGGGCGGCCTTATACCACGTAGTTTTGAAAAGAGTAGGCAGACAGTCTTGTCACAGTTAAACTTAAAACCATTTTTGTCTGCCCAGCTTGAGAGCTTATTTACTGCCAACTGAATCTGACGTTCGCAGATGGCTAGGTTGCATGATTTGAAGCTGATCTGAATGTCATCAACATATACAGAGTAGGAAATTGTTTTAGGCAGTATAGTGTTTATGGAGTTCATTTTTACGATGAATAGTGTGCAACTAAGTACGCCACCTTGGGGGACACCATTTTCCTGAGTAACCGCCTTGAAAGAACATTTCCGACACGAACCACGAACGTACGTTCAGAGAGGTAGCTTTTAATTGTATTCAGCATGTTCCCTGACACTCCAAGGAATTGCAAGTCACGGAGAATGCCATAACGCCATGTCGTGTCATTAGCCTTCTCCAAGTAAAAAAATACAGAAAGGCAGTGTTGTTTGTGAATGAAGGCATCCCTGACGTAGGATTTGAATGCTACGAGTTGGTCAGCTGTCGACCGGCCTGATCTGAATCCAGCTTGACGGCGGTCAAGGAGGCCATTATATTCAAGATAATACATGAGGCGGCGGTTTACCATTTTTCAAAAACCTTGCACAAGCAGCTAGTCAGGGCGATAGGCCTATAACTAGCGACAAGTGTGGCTTCCTTTCCTTGTTTGAGGATGGGTATTATAACTGCCTCTTTCCAGGCCTTGGGTAGACGCCCGGAGGACCATACACTGTTGAACAGTAAGAGAATGACATCACGCGTGTGTTCGTGTAAGTGTTTCAGCATGCCATATGTAATCTTGTCTTGGCCTGCAGCTGAGTTGCCACATGTTGCCAGCACTGCCTTCAATTCGTCGATGGTAAACAGAGTATTGTAGCCTCCAGCAGATGGCCTTCTATCACGGATGGGCTTACGTTCCTCAGCAAGCTTGTGTCGTTTAAAGGACTCTGTATAATGTGCTGAGCTGAAGATATACTCAAAGTGTTGGCCTATGGCATCTGCCTGGTGTTCCAGTATCACCAGCAGTACTGACGAGAGGGACCGGATGAGTGTTGTGCCCTTGAAGTGCTCTTACTCTGTTGTACACCCTATGCTTTCAACCTTCATCACCATTATGACTGCATTACACACATTCACTTGCTATCGCTATCATATCTTTCGAGAGCGGCGTGAACAGTCATGCAGGTGATTAGAGCCAGAAAGATGGTATGGTGCAGAAGACAGTAATGGTGGAAAAACTGACATATTCTAAACAAAAACAAATAGTTATTGTGCTTGCGTTTTAGAATTATAATAGCGTCTAATGTGTTTTAGCGAAACTAGTTGTAACGTAGAGGTCTGTCCGCTCACCGCCAGTGTCCGCTTGTGCACTTCTATTCTTTTTTTTAAGGGTGGCTCTTGGGCACTCGTTTCTGTGTTTAACGGCGTTGCCGTTGCTGTCGCTGTCACCGTCAGTGGCGTAACAAAAGACAAAAAGAAATGAAACGAGAAAAAGATTTTCAAGATCAAATGGGATACAAACCTGCACTCCCTGCACTACAGTCGCATATTCGAGCACAAAACCACGCCGTAGCTTGAATGTTATTTGTAAAAAAGTCCGATGCATGAGTCATGTTGGGCGAGAAATCGCTTTGACCTATGTGATTGAGCACGGCAGAAGCGTAAACTAGCAAGCAGTCATCCCACAGTGCTGGTTGCACAACGAGTGTGCGATGACAGCTGTGCAACCAAGAACAGTACGATGCTTAACAAATGTTTACCTCCAAATTGGATGAGTATGTACAAATTGAGTAGCTGTATAGTTAAGTAAACGGCACAAAAATAAGGCGCCCCCTAAAAATTATTTTTCCAATTGACCCTACAATAAAACAACGTTCTTCAAACTCTATTGCGTTCACCTCTTGGGAGTACGTTCGCTGAATAAATTTTCAATGGATGGTAACTGGCATTAGCTATAGCATCGTACAACTTACAAAGTGAACAGATTTCATCTGTAAATCAATTCATCGTTAGGAAATAACAAAAAGAACAAAAAGAGTCTGACGCTGACACAATGAGTAGCAGGCGAGGCATGAAAGAGCCAGCATAGACATCTCTGTCACGAGTGTCCGCAAAGATAAGCGTGAGAAACGTGCTTGCGACGCTAATCCGTACCTCCGAGGTTAGGCCTGCAGCACGCAAGGGGGCTCTCGCCATTGCCACGAAGGTATGAATAAATAAAAGAACCTAGACAAAAATATAGTAGGCGTGGGCAAGTAAACAGAAAGTCAGGCAGCTATAAAAAAATTGCCGAATCCGTGCCACTGGTGGGTTGCTTTCCATGTTCTCGGACCTTTAGAGTATATACAGCAGCCACCACAACGAGTGGTTGCGTAGCCAGCAACTGATCTCTCCCGGTGTATCAGTTTTTGCCCAACCAGGCATGGGACGGCTCTTAGGCCAGCCGTTTTCACCGTTACAGCGGTGATTGAAAGCCGACTCATTGCTCCGATTTATTCCTTACACACCACTCGCCTTTCTTTCTTTCTCGCTCCCGGAGTATGCGGCGAGATAAGAGCGTCGATGCGGCGATGCAATTGCCCTCACACCCCATTTGGTCGCTTCTCCAAGAACCACGCAACACGCTCCGCGACCCAGGAGAGGGATTCTTCGAGAAGGCTTCCCGTATGCCTTAACCCTAACCGGTAAAGCCGCATGGTGTCCCTCACTCCGGCACTCCGCCACACTGATAGATAAGCTCGGGAAGAATTGCCCCCGTCTTGGGGGACGGCAAACATAAGCTCTGCTGGCGAGATCGATGGATGCTATCAGGGGAGGATTGGGTTGCCCCGTCTCGCTTCCTTTTATAATGCTCAATCTTTGCGAATTCATTCTCCTTGACGCGAACCTATATCTTCACAGATGGTATAGATGCGTGATACGTCCGAGCTGCACCGCAGGAGAGATCACCTCATACTTGTTGCTTGCGCAATCACTTTTCTCTATTGACAATGTACTCGAGAAAATGGTTCTCCGAGACAGCAAATACCGCTATGCGACTCTATAGTCCTGTGTATTTTTATTGTTTGTCTGTACATTGATCTTTAGGGCTTTCTTCATGGCAAAGATAAGCCTCACAAGTGCGCTAGACCCGATCTCGTGGTTGATGGCAGCGTTATTACCTATCAGCATGAACGATTGTACATGACAGCGTCTTGACCGTTCTTTTATAAGCCTTATATGCTCAGCCTAGTGTGGACGTATTGTTAAATGCCAAATATGATGTATACGATGACGTCAAAATGATCATTGACCTATGCGTTATGTCAGACATACTTTGCATCATCTAGGGACATAAAGTGCGACAAACTACACCTTTAACTGACATAGCTATAGCCACACAGCACAGCCTTTTCAAGAAACAGCGCAGGAGTGGACAACAAACACAGAAGGGAACAACAGTGTACGTTGTGCCCTCTTTGTACCATTTTCTGACCCTGCGCTTTTTCTTGAAGATGACCCACAAACTAATATAATCCCGAATCTTGCTTCATATAAAGCTTATTGCAACACGTTATTTATGGCTCACTAGAAAAAAAAATATATGTCATGTAATACTCTCATCAGTCGGCCATCGCCGTGCGACAGATTAGAAATTCCGAGTAATGCGTTAAAATTTATTTTAGCCTATCACAAGTGAGTATCGTTCGTTAATGTCATTTTTTTAATTTGTGCTAAAGTAGAGAGAGAGAAAAATATATAAAAGGAAGAGACAGGGGGGTTAACCAAGGAGAACTGGTTTGCTACCCTGTACAGGGGTGGGGAAATAAGAGCTGGAAGAAGGACTATGACAGATATATATAAAATAAGTTAGCACGCCAGCCGGGCTGCCCTGGGACCAAAGGATACCCGATCCGTGGCTGCAGATATGGAGGTAGTAGAAAACACCTACTCGTCGCTACTTCAACACTACAAACTGGAGCGACGGTTGTACCCTCCACCCCATCCAAGACTAACCAAAGAAGAGAGCGTGATTTTCAGACGCCTACAAAGCAATACTTAGATACATGGCATATTAATGCACCGCCTCTACCCAACGACAAATGGCTACACGTGCCCTCTCTGCAGCGTACAAGACACCCTGGCACACTTGCTCCTGGAATGCCAGTGCCATGCTAACCACGACGTGCAACTGGAGCGGGACCAAGCCCCAAGAATAAGCGACGACCACCTAATGGAAACGTGAGAGGCCAAGCTCGTCCTCGAGGACCTGGAAGACTATCGACAACTAGTCGCCAGGGCCAAAAGAGAAGTCGAAGCCAGAGGGTTCCTGGACTAGGGAACCCTCCCACCTTAGGGTGACACCGGGCCTCGCTCGGAACACTGTTTTTCTAAATAAACGTTTATTTCTCTCTCTTAAAAAAACTCACATGCACACACATGCAGGGCGTTCCGATCACAGTCGTTCGGACTGGCCGGTCAAACGCAAGAAGCGCGTGAGCATCTTCAAAGCCTTCTTCTGCGACATAATGTCCTGTCGGTAGCACAGGATTTTTTCTTCCAGAATAGTCTGGTTGTCCAGTTCGTCTAGTGCATTGCAGAGTGGATGTCTCTACGAGCTGTATTGTAGGCATTCACAAAGAATGTGCCAAGTTGTTTCGTCACTGCCGCAATGGTCACATGCAGCAGTGTCGGCCATTCTTATGCGGAACGCGTACGCATTGGTAAATGCGACGCTCAACCATAATCTGCACAACATAGTAGCGTCTCGTCGGTAAAGTTCTGGCGGAATTCGAAGACTGCGAGTTGGGTCGAAGGTACAGAATCGTGCATGGGTGAAATGTGACCCGTTCCATTGCGACGTCGTGCGCTTGCGAGCAAGCATGCGGAGTTTCCGTGCAGTGTTAGTTCTGGCGAGACAGGTAAGTTTATTGCAAACCGGTAACAGCATTTAAGGTGAGTACAACTGTCTGGCGTAACAAAATCACTTCAGTGGCGTGTACAAACAAGAGAACATAGACATGATGTAACACAGAGCTCTTTAGTATTCTCACAGTTCACGAATCACTCAAAAAAACAAAGAGAAAAAGAAACGCAAAAGCACTAAGTTGAAACAGATTCACATATTACAGAACTTCTAGGCGCGTAAAACTTCAGACAACTAACACAAGAGACGAGGACGAGCGCAGACTTTCAACTGATTTATTACTACTACGACACACATATATATGTTAGAAAGAAGATAAGATCACTTGCTTAAGCAAAAAAACAACACACAAAATCAAAAGGCGAAAAAAGAGAGACTGCAAAAACACCACGTGCTCACCCTGGACCCTCACGTGCCAAATTTAAAAACGCCAATTCTTTTTCAGATAATGCTATCGATGGTTTGCTGATACAGCTGCCTCGAGCAATTGCTGCAGCTTCAATCACAAGTCTTGTGCCTTCATTAGGGTGGGACGCGAGAACCCTTGTCTTTTCGAACAAAGGCTGGCATCCACATTCGGAACAATGAGCGGCCAAAAAAACCGTCCCGTCCTGCATTTCTTACTTTCTGACAATGTTCTTGAAGTCTTACATTGAGGCACCTGCCTGACTGACCAACGTACTCAAGTCCACAAGACAAAGGTACGCCATAAACAATCCCTATTGCACACTCAACAAACTTCTTTCGGTGCTTAATTTTGCAGCTACTCGCGGTGGTTCCTACGGGGCTTGTTTGGACAGATAATTTTGACAATTTATTCGGTGCGGAAAAAACCACTGACACGCCCGCTCTCTGGCCTATTTTCTTGAGTTTATGCGAGATACCATGTAGATACGGTATTACCGCCACCCACTTGGGAGTTGCTTCTTGTAAAACGTCCCCATCGTTACCGGCCCTTGATTGTCTGCGCAGCTTCTCACACACAGAAACTAGCAACGAACCGGGATAGCCCGCTGCCTCTAGACGGAGAATCTGCCTGTCGAAACTTCGCTGGACTGAGTGGAAGCAAGATTTTGTTAAAGCGTTATATAAACATGCCTTTGCAATTCCACGCTTCACCAGTTTGCTGTGAGAAGACGCGTACGGCAAAAGGGGTTTCTTCCCCCGTGGCTCATACGTCCAACACACGTGCCCAGCTGAAAATGTTAGTATTAAATCTAAAAACCTCAGGGAACCATTTTCCGGCAACTCATACGTGAGAGACAGTGGTTCAAGGCATTCCTGGAACACTTGCAAGACTTGCTGAAAGCACTCACTAAGGACATCAAGATCGCAATCAAACAAAATTAAGAAATCATCGACGAACCGGAAGCACTTACTGACATTCATTTGTGCCAACCGTTGATGAATCTTTCTATCCAAATGAGCGAGATACAAATCACTCAACACTGGGGCGATGCATGAGCCAATGCACACGCCTGTGTTTTGCAGAAAAACTTCACCATTCCACTCCGCAAAGGTGGAGGCAAGGTAAAGCTTCAGCACATCCAGGAAGCCAGAGACAGAAATACCACACTCGTTTTGAAAGGCAACAGCACCAAATTCAGAGATTGCTTTTTCAATGACATCAACAAGTGGTTTTTGAGGCAGAGAATAGTAGAGATCCTTTATGTCGATGGAAACACCCACTCGACGAGTGGACACGTGTTGCACGGAGGAAACCAACAAACCAAGCTGCGCAGACAATCAAGGGCCGGTAACGATGGGGACGTTTTACAAGAAGCAACTCCCAAGAGGGTGGCGGTAATACCGTATCTACATGGTATCTCGCATAAACTCAAGAAAATAGGCCAGAGAGCGGGCGTGTCAGTGGTTTTTTCCGCACCGAATAAATTGTCAAAATTATCTGTCCAAACAAGCCCCGTAGGAACCACCGCGAGTAGCTGCAAAATTAAGCACCGAAAGAAGTTTGTTGAGTGTGCAATAGGGATTGTTTATGGCGTACCTTTGTCTTGTGGACTTGAGTACGTTGGTCAGTCAGGCAGGTGCCTCAATGTAAGACTTCAAGAACATTGTCAGAAAGTAAGAAATGCAGGACGGGACGGTTTTTTGGCCGCTCATTGTTCCGAATGTGGATGCCAGCCTTTGTTCGAAAAGACAAGGGTTCTCGCGTCCCACCCTAATGAAGGCACAAGACTTGTGATTGAAGCTGCAGCAATTGCTCGAGGCAGCTGTATCAGCAAACCATCGATAGCATTATCTGAAAAAGAATTGGCGTTTTTAAATTTGGCACGTGAGGGTCCAGGGTGAGCACGTGGTGTTTTTGCAGTCTCTCTTTTTTCGCCTTTTGATTTTGTGTGTTGTTTTTTTGCTTAAGCAAGTGATCTTATCTTCTTTCTAACATATATATGTGTGTCGTAGTAGTAATAAATCAGTTGAAAGTCTGCGCTCGTCCTCGTCTCTTGTGTTAGTTGTCTGAAGTTTTACGCGCCTAGAAGTTCTATATGGATTACCAACTAGCCCAATCCCACACTTTACTTAATCACATATTACGTGCGACAGGAAGCATTTTTCCCCTTCCCATTTTCCCAAGTTAAAACGGCAGTAAAGGAAATTCAATATTCCCATTCCGAACTCCAAAAAATGTGTATGCCATGTATGCCACCTTCTGATGAAGGCTTCTTCACACAGAGTTTCAATCTGTTCGTTAAGGTACCGAACCATGATCATTCAAATCTTCTGTAACGCTGGGTATGCAGCTCGTTGGGGTCGTCGCCGTGCTTCGGCTATACAGCGGCGACTCCACAAGACGAACCGTGGAATCAATATTTGATCTCTTTCAGTATGGGCAGAATGGGCAGCTCGATCGGCCCGTAACTCCTAATAAACATCTTAGCCCTTACAAGTTCAGTTTCAGTTTGGTTTTCATCCTCATTCTGCTAATGACATCTGGTGGTTTCCTGTGACATAAAATTGAAATGCCTCTGCTAAATGTTGTGCAATCTTTATCGAGGTAACAGCAATATTCTTTAAACTGGTGGTCAAACTATTTTTCTGGCTGTCCTAAACATTGTTTTTCACAATGAAGCGCAGTGGCTTGCAGAGGTGTTTCATTTGAATTAATCGTGTTCTTGTTCTACAACGTCGGGCTGCTGGGGATAGCTACTTCATTCGAAGCAAATGTTCCGTAGTAATTGACAACTGTATTGAACTGCTCTTATGAGAAACCCATTTGTTCCGTGGACATAGAATAGCGTAGCGCAATGAAATACACTGAAAGCAAACTTTTGTTTTCTTCTTTCTCGTCTCTCTTAAAGAGCTAGATGATAGCTGAATGCGTGCATAACCGCCTTATTGTAACCTCGTAATAGATAATATAATTAGACCCTATACCGCGAAAGATAATTCCTCTTACAAACATATTGGCAGGATGAGAGAGAAAGAGTGACCTAAAGTAAATGTATATATAGCCTGGAGAAAAGTCACGACAGGGTTCCAAGCCTCCCGTACCCCCCCCCCCCCCGCAAGCATAGTTTTGGCTGCTCTGGGTGAATGACGCAGTCACATTTCTTCATTGAGCAAAATGGCCGGCAACATATTTCCTCTTTCCCGAAAGAGCGTGCCAGATATCAGCAGTGCTCTCTGGTGGACGCAAGCATCATTTCGCACGGTCAGGCAGCATGCAGCGTATAGTGTCACTAATCCTGACGTACTGCGGCAGGCCGCAGTTCCGCACCTACGCAGTTCAGGGGGCGGCGTCTTCGTAGCTCCCTCTGCGCCACATACGAAGCGTGGTCAAGCGACAGCCGACGAGCACCCACGCAAAGGGCGGGGGGAGGGGGGCATTACGCTGACCGAAGAATCTCTCCTCAGTCAAGCGCCTGCGAGGCCAGAAGCGGGCAGGCTGCGGGCCGACTCGTTCATTAGGGTGCCAACGCGGTATTCCAGTGGCAGTGCAACCAACGCTGGCTCGTATGTGCGCGCATTCCCGTCAGGCGCGCAGTTCGGGCATGTCTCTGGCGTGGCCGGGAATGAAGGGCTTGAATCGCAAGAGTGAACGTGAGGGAACGGAAGGAGGAGGAAGCGAAGGCGGGTGTGTTGCTCGTCACCAGTCAGCGGAGCTGTCGGCGCCACTGGCTGCCGACATGTTGCCGGAACCCTGTCTTCTGTACTTGGGTTCTTTTGCTTCCTTCTTCACCCGTGTGTTTCCGCCTTCTTTATTCCGGCACATCTCCGACTCAACCGTAGCTGGCGCCTTGCAAGATCGAAACGGACAAAGAAACAAGGAGAGAGAGAGAGAGTGGGGAGAGAAAGAAAAATAAAGAAGCCGAGACAAGGCGTCGCCTTCCATTGGCGTTCGCGAGCGCTACCCAGGCGCTCTTCGGGGACCGAGATTAATTGCTCGGGCCGCCATGGCCACGCCGGAGAGACATTTATCTGGACACTGTCCACTCAACTCGGCCCCAATTGCCGAACGGGCTGCAACACAGAGCGCGCTCCTACTGTGCCCAAGGCGACGGCGTTGGTATACACAGGGCGACGAAGACGACGGCGACGACGAAGACTCGGGCGAGGATGGAGAGAGGCCGTGCCAATATACCGAGAGGTGCGAGAGACCGGAAGGGCTTAGCGATGCTCTGGAGGAACACGGTATGCTCGCTCTTGCCAGATAAGCGCGCCGAGAGCACGCTCTTGGGCACGAGGAGTGTGGGAGGTGCGAATGAAGCTGGCGGGCCAAAAGGGGTGGGTGGAAAAAGTGGACCAGAGTGAGGCATGTGACTAAGCGGATGCAAGGACGTTCTGCCTTCTCAAGGACAAAAAAGAAGCATAAACAATACCCGTTTCATCGGTATCAGAGCTGTTTCGAAAAAAAAGGGGGGGGGGGGGAGTGCTAGCTCATCGACACTTCCATAGAGAGGTCACTGAAAAAAGGGAGCCCGATAGAAAGCAAACAAGTGAACAGAGTAAGCCTCACGTAACGGAAGGAAAGAGTGTGTCTGAGAGGGAGAAGCATATGAAATATAAAAAAAAGAGGGTTGGTGTGGCAAGCCAGTATTTCTTAGTCCGCGTTAGTCGATATCGACTCCGCTTATAAGAAGTGGCCCGTAGCCTGTATGCGGCAAAACGTAGTGCGGTGCGGCCGGCAAGTTCTCCTCGGTAACCAGATGATAAGTGGCGAACGATGGGCCACCTCACAAGTGGACCCGCTCCCCTCTTCACTCTGGGGCTCTCTCTTGACCAAGGCCTTCGTTTCTGGTGTCTTATTTTTCTTTCTCTCTGTCTTTAGCCCAGCACTTTATTATATACGGGAGACGGGCGGGGAGAGGGGCGACCTTATAGTCACCCGTTCCCAAGCCCACCTCCTTTATGTATTTCGTGTTTCCTCCGCTATTGGCTGAGAAGGAAACGTTCTCTCGTCTTGCAGTTTTCGCTCGCTGTTGTATAACCCACATCCTGGTCCTGTTTGTTGTCCGCAACGTTGGCGCCCCAACGGAGCCAAAGTGAAATACCACGCGTCTTTCTCGGGAGGAGTGTGTTCGAAGCAAACTATGTTCCCGCCGACTGACCTCGCTTTTCTGAGCCTCCTGTAGTTGTTATATGGATGGGGCCGCGATACAGATCGCCGCCGAGTTACTTGATAGATCGGTCTTGGGAATTATGTGGGGACCGAAGGATCTTTCCGAAACTGCTCGGCGCGCCGCCAATCACTCTACCTTAGATTAACGTGCTCTGGGGCTATTTATATTATTCGCGCCACCCATTCCGGCGCATAGATCTTGATCCGTAGGATCTCCCTAACGTTTGACGAAAAAGGTATAGGAGTGCAATAAAAAGTAAACCACAACGACATTGTTATAAGGGGAAGAAATCGTAGCTGAACTTTTACTCGCGTTTCTCTCAATTTTTTCAACAACAAAAATATCACATATGCACAGAGTCAATGATGATGAGTGGGGCAAAGCGTCCGTCAGTTCATCCGTGCTTCCGTCCGTCATTTCGTTCTTGCTTCCGTCCGTCCATGCGCCATCCATGCGTCCGCCCTTGCGACCGTCCATTCATGTGACCGCCCGTGCGTCCGTCTACTCGTTCATCCATCTGTCTGCCCATCCATCCATCTATTGAGCACTACAAGTACCACCATCTCAGATATTTTTATCATATATTCATCATATACAAGTACCGCCATGCAGAGAACGTTCTAAGGACTAAACAAGAGGTGGCTACTACGACAAACACGGGACAAACAGCCCAAGGCGTAAGAAGCTTCGCCCCTAAAAAGGCGCCACGAAGTAGTAGATAAGCTGTTGCATGTAGAGCTTATTGTAATAAATATCTACAGGTACCATAGTGTTCAGTCTGCTCACCGTGGTGGTCTAGTGGTTAAGGTACTCGGCTGCTGACACGGAGGTCGCGGGTTCGAATCCCGGCGGCGACGGCTGCATTTCCGATGGAGGCGGAAATGTTGTAGGCTCGTGTGCTCAGATTTGGGTGCACGTTAAAGAACCCCAGGTGGTCGAAATTTCCGGAGCACTCCACTACGGCGTCTCTCATAATCAAATGGTGGTTTTGGGACGTTAAACCCCACATATCAATCAGTGTTCAGTCTGCTCACGCATTTCGTTTTCGCCACATTGCAGGCTTCCCGCGAAAGGGTATCAGTTTTATTATTAGCCGCCAAATGGCAGATTGTGTGACAAGCTTTACCGCTAAAGCTTAGACTATATCAGGATTTATACATATGTCAAAAACCAGAAGCTTATTGGGGCCTCGCGATAAAAATTGATGACACGTAGCAGTTGTCTAATTCTAAATGGATTTGATTGATTGATATGTGGGTTTCGACGTCCCAGAACCACCATATGATTAAAAGAGACGCTGAAGTTAAGGACTCCGGAAATTTAGACCACCTGGGCTACTTCAACGCGCACTCAAATCTGAGCACATGGGCCTACAGCATTTTCGCCTCCATCGAAAATGCAGTCGCCGCAGCCGGAATTCGATCCCGCGACCGGCGGGTCAGCAGCCGAGCACCTTAGCCACTAGACGACCGCCGCATGGCTAATTCGAAATTTGAAATTTAAAGTCGCCCTATATAGGTTCTTTAGAGTGAGCACTGATGAACAAAACAGAACGCACAAACGGTGTCGCTCTTCTTAGGGACGGGTGGCCATTGCGGTTTACAGCTTTGACATCTTTCGTGGCTGCGTTGAAGTTGCTGTGAAGATAGTAACCATACACACAACGGGAAACAAGCACACCTGTGTGCGTACCAGACTGCACGTACTGTGATATCGAAATCGCCACGGTGCTTTGCTCTGGAGCTTAAGGTTGATGGATTGCAGTGGCATTGGCGTGACGTTAATGTTTACGAATGCGGCAATGGCTAGAGCACTTGTGTGGACGTTGACATGAGAGAACAGTCGACTAATTGCAACCAGTCTCATACTGGAAGTGTGCAGCCACCTATTAGAGCAACCTGAAGTGGACGCGTGAATACGTGCTGGCAGTGTCTTTTGTAGGCACATGTTGTTGACGGAGGAAGAACGTAGGTATTCCCCTAAAGGCTTTGAACAACCAAGAATCGGAAACTGGACACACTAAAAAAGAAAGAACGAAATAAAGAAAGAAGCAGAACGGTAGAAGGTAGAAATGTTGATTAGAAAAACTTTCAGTCGCGTACCTCATACCGGGATATTACTGGAGGGTAAAAGAAATATTAGGGAGAGAAAGAAAGAAAAGCAGACAAAAAATAACAGGAATACAGAATAAGGGTAAAAAGTTATGGCCCCGTATCTGCATGTTACACTGCAAGTGTCGTCGAAAGACGATAGTCTTGCGTCTGGAGAAAATGAAAGAAATGTGTTTTTCCTGCTCTGCGCAAGAAAATTGGTCAATGGTATTCTGGAGGCGCTGCGTTAGAGTGCCTTGAGCGTGCAGCGAAGGCGAACGAGCGTATCGAGGCACGTTAGACCCGAGCGCTATCTGGCAGTTATCTTCGAAAACGAAGCGCGCGGCGTGCGCACCTGTCTCGGAGGTGATAAGGTGTAGAACGCAAGGTGACAGATAGGTGCAACCACCGTGTCGTCTAAGCAAAGGGTTGGAAACACTTGCCTTTTAGTGCAAGGGTCGCATGGCCAGCGAAACGTGATAAACGCTACGGTCTTTGGAATTACTTATGTATTACTTTTCTAGATAAAGACACACATAAATAATGTTGACGTGTTATGATGCCTCAGATATACGCAATAATTGATTTTAATTGAGGATCGCACAAATATGAAGGCTGAATCTTGAGCAATATTGGTGGGCGCTGCGGATTGGGTCGACCGCTTGGAGTATCGTCTGTTGCCATTTAGGGTACCTTTAAGGGCGGACAAACAGACAAAAGGACAGACAGGCAGCCAAAAACTTTTTTGTTGATGGTCCCCAAAGGACTATTGTCTTTTAAAACAGGGAGGTTGAGCAGAGAAGGATGAGAGGAAAAAAAGAGGGAAACTGTTGCTTTCGCGTTTAGCACCCAAGTTCGTCAAAAAACGCCAGGACTGCGCGGAAGGCGCAGGACAGTCATGGCGAAAGCTAGAAGAGCAGCCTTCCAGAGTATTTTCAAAACTCATTGGGTATCTACTGCAAGCACACTTGCTCGATACCCACTAGGGTATTAATGATAAACTTTTCGGTAGTAGGCCGGCATTTGATACGCTATTTTTCGTCATTCTTCAGAGAAGCGTGGTATTCGCTAAACACTTGCAAGGAATTTTGTGCCAATATTTCATGCAGTGGCTGACGACAATGATGAACTATGACTGAAACGGGTATGCCCCACAGTTATTAAGGGAACAAGAACAAGCTTTTGTAATGGGTTGAAGCATTGGACGGCCCACTTGTCACGATATTCGCATTGTGCGACGACTGGTTGTTCTTTCTCTGTTTTAAAACGCTTTATGGGTCGTATTAACGCGATTGCTTTCCCGACATGAAGCCTGCCTAAGGCAAGTTTGCCAACAAGTCACAAGCACCAGCGTAGCTCAGTGGTATAATTCTGGGATGGCACCCAGCAGACCCGGGTTTCGCGCCCCACTATGTCCTTGGCGCTAGGTTTTGTTTTTCTAATTTCGCGTGATGTGGTTACGGACACGGATGGTGGCGGATCACTGCGCGTGACCGGAGTAACAGCTTTTGCTGTAAGAGCTTTGAACTGACACGGTAAATGGCACGCATCACAATTGAGAACACGTATATTAACACGAAAGTGTTTTATGCTCACGTCCGCAGAGCAACGCAAATTGTTGCGTTTTCGTTGCGCATCCTCGTACGTTAACCTCTTGGGGGCTCCCGTTGAGTGACGAACGCTAACGCTATGTCCAAAACGCCCGCAAGTTTGCGTGCGGTATCTAAAACTTTCTAGTGTGTCTCTTTAAAGGGACACTAAAGACAACTATTAAGTCAAAGTTGATTGTTGAAATGGTGGTCTGAAAACCTTGTAATGTTACTTTTGTGCCAAGAAAGGGCCTATTTCGAAATAACATGACGTTTTAGTGTTCCGCATTGGGTTAACGCACTTCAAGTTACCTGCCTCAAGAAGCGGACCGACCGGACCGACTCACGTCACTGTTGCCATGCACAACGTTGACCGGCTTTACTGCGCTGATTGCAGCAGACCGAAAGCAGCGGGAAACACAGCAGCAACAACGGCCATTGATCAATTCTACGCCACTAGCTTTGAGATTGCAGACACTTTTGTTTCAACTGCTTTCCGCTAGATGGTGCCACCTGTGCCGTGTAACCACGTCAAAATTTAATTTTTGAACCACTCGCGCCATTCCTCATAGTAACGTCCGGCGGTTCTTTTTTTCATCAATCAAACAGAAACGAACAAGCAGCATTTTATTGCATCTCTTGATGCACGGAAGGTTCTTTATTTAGGGAGGTTAGATCGATTAATACTCAACATTTGTAGGTGGTCTGTCTGATGTCATCGGGGTCATTTTGAATATGTGCTACTGCGGCGCTTGTATTCTTGTGCATTTACCTAAATTTCTTGGTAAGTAGGGCAGTGCTGTTGATAATATCCTCGTTTTAGGTGATGTCTCACATTGAGCTTTCCCTCTGACGTAAATTGTTATTTGACTTTAGTTTCCCTTTAGTTGGCCTTATACACGTGAGAGCCGCGTATGTACTAGAAGAAAATAGAGGGGCTCCTGTTATCTTTTTTTAGAAGCCAACTTTTCTAACGTAGAGTGCTCGAACAGCATCATCGAAATTCTAAATCTCACAGCCCCGGTTAGATAGCAGTAATCCTTTACCATTAATAGATTTTGCTCTATATACTGCTGCGGATGGAGGCACTCACTCTTTTACTTGCGAAACAGAACGCAATTACATTCTACGTATGGCTTTATTTCAATATCACTACACTGATGGCACATAACTATTGCAATACCTCGATGCATTTAACACATATTATTGGGCTAGTACTGTTCCATTCTACCTTTTCTTAGTACAGTATCGCGCTTCCTGCTTGACACCAGTTCATTATCTGCAGTGACAGGCATACTTGTGCTTTTACGAAGGCATAGGTAAGAGCAGCACTGGCGTCAGAAGCGATTACGCTCAAGCGAGCGACGGAAGATGAAAATGCTTTCTAACTCATTTGCCGAAATGTCAGCCACGTTGAAGGGCAAGCTGTCTGACTGGCATATGTTGATAAACTTTCTGTTCTCGGCGTTTTTATGACGCTCTTCGGCACAGTTTGAAAGGCTGAGTCTAAGTTAAGCAGCAATCAGTATGATCGTGTTATTTCGAGCAGATTGATTTGCGTATTCAGCGCACCCCTTCTTGAAAAGTTTGATTCTTTGGCAAACTTGAGGATTCACTCACCTATAGCCTGTTCTGATGTTGTCTTAGTGGTTTTTAAGGGTAACTGAATGGATTCCAAGAGAAGGCAAGTGCACGAAGGGGAGACAGAAAGTTAGGTGGGCCGATGAGATTAAAAAGTTCGCAGGGATAACATGGCAACGGAAAGCACAAGACCGGGTTGATTGGCGGATCATGAGAGAGGCCTTCGCCCTGCAGTGAGCGTAAACGGGCCGACGGTGATGATGAATGGTGACAGATAATTAAATGTACGGTGAAGCGTTTTATGGCTTAAATATTTCTATACCGACATGGTGGGTGGTATTTACGGAATGCTCTCCGTCTCGTCTTTTAACACACCTAAAACCATGCGTTCACAATTTACACGTGTTGCGCGTTTGATCGAGTGTAGGTACACGTATCGTGGCGAAAATGGTGGGTACTTAGAAGAAGCCTGTTTTCTTGAAATTTTAGTTTCAACACTTTTCAAGCTTGCCTACGTTTAAACATGCATTGCCATGGGTGCATATAAAGGATGCTGTGTGTATTGTTCATAATTCGAATGCAAAAAATAAAAAATAAGGGCCTCGTCAAGGAAACAATCTTGGCGATTCACTTGCTACATTGCCGTCCATGTTGTGGTCGTTCTAATAAGATAGGTCGCGGATCTCTTTAGTTTTTATAGAAAATGGCCAGTGATGGGGCTATGTACAGTGAAGAAGGTTAAGACAAAATAGAAGCAAAGAATGGGTTGCACTATTCACCGTTACAACGCCGTTCACACTTGCGCGCAGGTAGCAAGAACTCCTGTACAACTTGAACTTTCAAGTAAAAGCTTTGCTAGACGGAGAATTTCTCACTAATCTCGTGCTCGGTAAGCCGGTCGTTGCCTTCTCGGTAGGGTGCAGTAGATCACCGTCAAATAAATCATATAACAGCTGAAAGTTGGCAATATCTTCACGTTATGACACAAGCACTCGATAAAAGCAAAAAAAATGACGCGCACAGCCGCATAACTGACGCAGATACACGCATCGCACAAGCTTCCATGCGTCCGCAGCAAATATAGTGCACACGGCCCCCTTCAATTCAGTTGTATACTTCCTTGAAGCCTATGCCTAGATGGCGCGAAGCGCATCAAGAGTTGCGCCAGACCCATTTTTTTAAATTTTTCAAGAATTTATTCTTGTCACATATAGCCCGCATTTTTCTCCTTTTTATTGTCCGATGTGGTTGGCGCGCGTGAGTAACAACTTACAAGCACAATATCACTGGTTTCTTTGAAAACGGTCCTCGCAGCACCTCGAATGAAAGTGCGGCATCAGCCATTCTTCACGTTTTTTTTTCTTCTCATCCCTTTACATTTCGCGAACAAAATGACCTGTCATTTCCCTTGCACCGCTTTCGGCTTTCACCAAGGTGCCCCATCTGGCGGTGAATCGTCTTCAGATTTCAATATCCATCTCCTCTCGCATTTTTTTTCTAGCTGTGTGTCAGCCGTACACGGACGTGAGACATCATGCAGAGTGCATAAAAGGTAAGAATAACAAAATGTGTAATGGAAGCACGTCGGACAGGATGAACAAGACGTATCGCGATTTCTCAACAAAATAGCTGGAATATCCTCGCATCCGTCTGCATCCGCGGAATGCGAGAACGAAAACAAAAATAATACAGAGCGCGGGCTCGCCTGAGAGTTGTAGAGCTACAAAAACCAAAGCCCAATCTGGCAGCCTTCAAGTTTTACCGCCTCCATGAATACGCATGCGAGCCCCGCAAGCTTCCCGCGGGAGATACGTGCCACGTTAGACATTTCAAACTACGCCCCTCTTGCCCACTCGCTCCTCTTTCGCCATATTCCCGTTCGGTCACTATGCACCGTGATTCATTTTTTTTTCAACTTAGTAGCCCACTTTGTATGTATCTCCTTCTGTTTCTGGATTTTTTTTTCATGGCTGACAAGAAAAAACTTCTTGTAAATCTCAAGGAATGTCTCGCCCCTGACTCCTTCCCAACTTTTCGCCCGTCAAGTGCGCGGCGAGTGAACGCCGGAGGGATTTTGGGGAGTGGACCGAGGGATGTAGGGAGATGGAGGGGAGGTATAGCGAGAAAATTAAGCCGCCAATATAGAGGAATACTGGCTCTATGAGCCGGCATACTTGGCACTCCTGCTTGCCGTGAGTAAAGTGGTAATAAAGCCTGTGACATAAGCGAAGCACACATATGAAGGAAAACTAAAAGGAAAAATATAGTCCTACGCAGAAAAGGAGGAAAGAGGTGGGGAGGGGGGAAGCCCCACAGGTTTGCTCACCATTTTTTTTTTGTTATTCCTGTCAGAGCTTCACTGTCCCGGTCGTATTAAGAGCTATGGCAACCATCCCAGATTCAATTTCCTGCCCCTGTAGTCTCTTGTTTCACCGGCCAGGGAGTTTCGTTCAATTGACGGGGCTCATTCTTTCGCTGTATATATTTCACTGCCTGTTGCCGTCCAGCCTGACTTTCTTGCGGTGACGTCCTCGCCACTGCTACTTTTATATATTCAGTGTTCTTTCTCATTTTCTGATTTTTTGAGATCGAGGATACTTTAGCAATGATTGCTGTTTTAGATAAGCACTTAAACGTGAACTTGTCGATGAAGAAGTGAAGTGGATGCTGTGGCAGGAGATGTCCAAGTTTCCCGACGCTCTTCGTTTTGCGTGCTAGGATTTTTGCGTGAAGTGCACACGTGCTGACACTGAAACGCCGACCACTTGAAATTCCTTGAACTTGGCTTGCACCGTGCAAGATCTCCCTCTTGTTTTATTATGCAGGATTACTCGGTGACATAAGAAGTGACATCGAACGCTACAATGAATAACATAATGACTTCTTCAGCCATATATCGCGCATAGGCAAGTCACTGACGGACAAGAAATGTTTCCCAGTCTTTGACAGGTCTATAAAGCAGCAATCGAATTTCCTTTGAAGCAAGCGTACATATGTGCCCTATAGTATGGGTTGCGGTGCTCAGCTGCTCACTTGAGAGTCACGGGTTCCGTCCCGGACTTGGTGGTCGAATATAGAAGGTGGCAAAATCCTGAAGCCTGGAGTACATTGCGATATCAGCGGTTGTTAAGGAACACCAGATTGTCAAACTTTCTGGAGGACTCCGCTACACTGTGCCTCCCGGTTACATCATGGTTTTCTCACGTAAAACACCGCATATTATTCACAGTACTTGCTACACGGATCCTCACGTCCGCCTTCCTCAGACATTACTGTCCTGTGTAAGGACGCTGGCGTTGAGATGATTCGCTTTAAGGAGTTGTCTCACAAAAAACTTGGGGTATACTCAACCACGTCACAATGGGCGTTTAATTACGAGACAGAAATACAACGCAGGGTGCCGTTACGCTGACTGATAAATCTGTATGCATGGTCGCACGTGACCCACCCGTTCACAAGCTGCAAAACAAAACGATCGTTTCTACAATATTATTGCATCTGAAACAGTGAAGAAAACAGACACTGTGATACAGGCTTTCATTATATACAAGCCTTCTTTCTGTAACTATCCGAGCCCATGTAACTGGCGCTGTTTTCTTTCAATTTGATGAATGCCTTATCCCTAGTAATGATTGTACATGTCAAAGTATGTAGTTATGGTTGGGTTTTTATTCGCATGGGACGTTTTCGTTGTGTTACAGTAGTGAACGCTGACTTTGTTACAGACGCATATAGTTTTGTCTGCCCTTCTACCACCATTTCCCAGTCTTCTTACGCTTTTTCTTTCACGCATTAAGAAAACACAGAAAACACTGGAACAATTTGCAGTGTCAAAAAATATGGACTAGTGTTTAAACGTATATTATTGCGTCGTTATGTCCTGCTTTTTTACAGCCATACACTTTGCATATTCCTGCCTATATAGAACTCATGCTGTTTCTTGTTTATGCTTTTCACTTGGACAAGCTGCCGTGCCTTTGCTGCCCGGCTTCATGACACAGAAATAGGAGCCGGCTCTTCTGCGCTTTCATTTTTTTTCTTACTTCATGCATTGGCAGTATTCCCTAAACACATCTTCCTACTTTTTAGTATTCTATATATTTAAAAATAACCTTAACTAAGTCGATAGTTTAATATCAAGGTAAGCTGAAAGCATTTAGATTTGAAAAAGTCAAAATGAATGTGACGAATAAACAGCTAAGTTCATCTTGATTTGAAGTTGAAGCTCATCTGAAGCTATGAACCAGCTGCGTCTTTTCAATTTTCTCATCTTGCAATCTTCTTTCCCACACTTTTCACACTTAAAGCTGCTTCCAAAAGGTGCCAAAGAACAAAAAAGGGGATGGTCTGGAAGCATAACGGCACACCTGGGAAAGTAGACTACAATAGAAAATGGGAGCGATTCTTTCCAAAACAACCGCAAACGAAAGGCCGGCAGTGTTCCTGAGGCTATCACGCCGAAAAAGAAAGGGAACAGAACTATAGAAAGTGTGCGATAACCATTCGTTTGCCAATTCTAACCCTATTCTGAAATGTTCCAAATGGCTCCGAGTTTTCTCCAAGAACATTTTTGCAATGGCCCTTTTACCTGTAGTTGGTTGTTTCTGGTTGGTCGTTTATTCATCCTACTATTCTTTCCCATCTGCACCGCCACAAAAGGTACGCGTCGGTACAGTCCTATCCTGTGATTTCCCCTCCGAACCCGTTTACGTCCGTCCCAGCCTGCCTGCCCAACTCCGGCAGCACCGTCCTCTAATCCGGGGATTTCGGGACGCGATCGCAGATTGCGTGGGTCCGGGTAGGTATTCGTTCGGTTGGGCCTCCAGCTAGCCAACATAGCACCCCGGGACGTTCGATTTTGTAGTTAGTCAGGAGCTCCGCCTCCTTTTTTCTGCCCTTAAGCAGGGATTACCTTTCTCCGGAAATGAACATTTCTTCCCCCTCCCTTTCGCATGCGGCTTCCTTCCGAAGCTTTGTTTGGGAGTCTTCGATTTACCCATTCTGGAAAGTCTTTCACGGTGGTCCAAAAAGCTTGTTCCGTGATCTCTTTTATTTCATTCTGTCTTTTTATCTTTCAATAAAGCTCGGAGGTGTTTACGCGTTGTCAGAAAGTGACCGTTCGCATGAACACCATCACAGGCGTATGAGCGAAGAGCGCTCTCGCCCTATTACTTAATTTTAGGGTAAAGACTGGGTAGGTCTTTCTAGAAAGAGCATCAGCTTGAAAGTAACGATTGATTGACGTTTCCTCGTAAGGTAAGCTGAAAAAAGTGAGGTTTGCAAGAGAGATGGTAAGCAAAACGGGCCCTGAAACATTTCACACTGAGGATTTCCGGGTATGCGCAGTGAATACTTCTCAGCATGCCAGCTGTTCAAAAAATATGTCATATCTTACCTTATTCCTTTTATACCTTGAGAAAGCCTTAGATACTTCATTAAAAGCAAACATTCTTTGGCGTCCCGTGTCGGCGGCGTCAAATTCAGGGATGCCAGAAATTATGATCACATGATTACGATAACATATGACGTCATTATGATGTCGCAGATAAAAAATGTATGATGTCATCAGGACGCCACTATGACGTCACATGATGACACAATTCTTTGCTCAAAAGAATGGTGGTCACGAAGGTCTTGCAAAACTTTATTGATTGATTGATATGTGGTGTTTAACGTCCCAAAAGCACCATAAAATTATGAGAGACCCCATAGTGGAGGGATCCGGAAATTTCGACCACCTGGGTTTCTTTAACGTGCGCCCAAATCTGAGCACACGGGCGTACAACATTCCCGCCTCCATCGAAAATGCAGTCGCCGCAGTCGGGATTCGATACCAAGGCCTGGCACACAGCGCGCGGACCTTACTTCGAGCCCCACTGTGTCATTATTGTATTTTTTATTTACTGACTTTTTAGGGGCGAAGCTCCTTATGGCGTGGCTTGGGCGTCCCTCGTATGTAACCACCAGTGGCACATACCCGAAATAGGTATAACACTTGACCTCCAAGGTGGTGCCAGTGACAGATTTCTTCTGTGCGTTGATTAACAATAAAAAATAGTGCTCAATGTACATGCCAATGGCTGCTAATAGGGAATGAGAGACATTAGCATTCGGCTTTTAGTCAACGCGCACGCTGCGATCCCCATTAGCAGCCATTGGCATGTACATTGAGCACTATCGGACAAGAAAGGGATGCTACATTATACTCGCTGGGTGTAACCTCCTTAGCTTTAGAAAGGTTTAGCGAGCGTTGAGCCGCAGTGCCATGAATACAATGAACTTGTATATACCATGAATGAACTCAAGGTGGTTAAAAATGAGAAGTAGATACGAAGCGCAAGCCGTAAGAAAGTGAAAGCCGAATTCTCCTGTCTCTCATTTCTCATTAGCAGCCATTGGCATGTAAATTGAGCCCTATCTGACAGGGAAAGGTTGCTACGTTATACTCGCTGGGCGTAACCTCCTTGGTTTTCGAAAGGTTTAGCGAGCGTTTGGTCGCAGTGCCATGAATACAGTGAACTAGAATATACCATGAACTCGAGGTGGTTAAAGGTGGGAAGTGGACCCAAAGCGCAGGCCGTAAGAAAGTGTGCGTGTGCCACCTCTCGTTTAGTCCTTGGAATGTCCGCTGGATGGCGGTGCTTCTATATGGGGAATATATTATAAAAAGATGCGAGATGGTGGGACTTGGAGTGTTGAATAGATGAACGAAAGGACACACAAACAGATGCATGGATGGACGCATGAACGGACGCAGGGGCGGATGCATGAAAGAACGAAGGGACGGGCGCACAAACTGACGCATGGACGGTCACACAGACGGACGCATGGACGGACGAATGCTTCGCCCCACTCTCCATCATTCACTCCGTGGATATGCTGCCATTTTTTTATTGTTCAACAACGCACAGAAGAAATCTCCCACCGGCACCACCTTGGAGGTGAAAATGTAAGACTGTTCACGTTCTACTACTGCGACTACAAGGAACGAACGGGTGCCGCTATAGAAAGCTTCGCCCCTAAAAAAAAAAAACAGCAGGCCTAAGCGGAACGCGCAGCACAGTCGCAGCAAAATCTAGAAGAGTGTCCTTTCTGCAGAACCTTCTTTTTTATACGTCGTTTGGGTAACTGCTACTAGCATAATTGATAGACACCCACTGCACCTTAAATCATCATATTTTATGTATAATAAGGAGGCATTTAAAATGCCATTCACCGTCATAATGCATATTGTGTGATTCTTTCTTTTTTGGTGTTGTAGCTGACGACAATGAAGAATTATGCCTGGAGCTTTTGTAATGGGTCGGGGCATTCATTGACACACTCCCTACTATATTCGCATTGTGTGGTTAATTGCTTGATTGCTATGTAGGGTTTAACGTCCCGAAACCACCATATGAATATAAGAGACACCGTAGTGGAGGGCTCCGGGAATTTCGACCACCTGCGGTTCTTTAACGTGCACCCAAAACTGAGCACACGGGCCTACAACATTTCCGCCTCCATCGGAAATGCAGCCACCGCAGCCGGTATTCGTTTCCCGCGACCGGTGGGTCAGCAGCCGAGCACCTTAGCCACTAGAACACCGCGGCGGGGCAGCAATAAATTCCTGTTTCGAGTGTCCTCACATTTTGCGCGTATGTACTTTCGCGCATATTTCTCAGCTTGATTCGACCAATGACTACGCATCAAGAGAAGGAACGGTAGGTTTGTTACGCTGGTTTCAACACGACCCACATATGACAAACGATAAGCCAAAAGCATGAATCACGAAAACCGTTATTCGGTACCCGTTTAGCCCATTTAGATCTGGTGTTTCAATTCTGACGAGGGCCGGATATAGAAGAACCGTGATACACGACGCCATTGTGGGCCGCAAGAAAGAAAGAAAGATAGAAAGAAAGAAAGAAAGATGGAAAGAAAGAAAGAAAGAAAGAAAGAAAGAAAGAAAGAAGAAAAGCAGGAAAGGAAGGAAAAAATGAAGAAACAATTTTGACGACCTGGGGTTCTTTAACGTGCACCCAAGTCTGAGTACACGGGCCTACAACATTTCCGCCTCCATTGGAAATGCAGCCGCCACAGCCGAGATTTGATCCCGCGACCTGCGGGTCAGCAGCCGAGTACCTTAGCCACTAGACCACCGTGGCGGGGCTAAAAAGTTTTAAGACTGTGAAGTAGAACTGCTAAACCATCGGGGAACTTCATCTTGCGACCAAGTGGCTTCAGGCGACACGGAACCAAACGAAGCCGAAAGAATGAAGCTTAGACAAAATCGCGTACTCCCATGCTGACTCTCATGCGTTGGCATGCTTACTGAAGCGCCGAGCCTTGCTGCTGATAGTAGCACCAGACTTTTCTCTCGTGTATCAGTTGGAAGCTACGACGGCAGAGGCATGGTAATATGGTGACATCAAGAAAGTAATAGTCTATTAGTAGGTGACCTGGCCGGCCATCCCAGAGCATGGCAGAAAGGCTATAGCCCGGTTGACATACAGGACGCAGCCTGAGCTACAGCCTTCCTTTACAGGGGTACCGCCCACGTTCTACAAACATGTCGCATCTTCTTCAAATCACTTTAATGTTTATTACTTTTTCCACTGCTCCTTTCAGACGCAGTGATTTCTCGCTATTTTCGATTACACTGAGCGGATATGCTCAAGTTCAATGTCGTAGAAACATAGGTGATCCGATCAGCTGGAGGAAACATAACATTGTAGTCCGCTTCGGTAGTGCAGTGAATGCTCGGCTAATGACCCAAGTTCGCTGGTTAGGTTCCGTCCCTGGGGCTTTTTCGATGGTGGCAAAGTGCTAGATGGCCGTGTACTGTGCAACATTGATGCGCGTTAGAGGACACCAGACGACATAAATTGCCGGAGTCCTTTACTATGACGCGCCTCGGAATCGTACGTGGTTTTGGCGCGTAACTGCATATATCATCTGACATAACATAAAAATAGATAAATTGGAAAGCGAACGCACACAAGGAAAAGACGTACCATAGGCGCAATGAGGAGCGAGTTATGCTCGATACATCAAACAATGGAGCCCGTCAAGCGAGCGCTCCACAATGCGGTTATAAGCCGTTCTTTTCACAGTTTCGCTCAGGCGTCACAACGAAGACCGCAGCTAGCTGAGCAGATTGGTTTTCTGATCGGGAAAAGAAGAAAAAAAAGGTCAGGTTGGTAAAGGGGTGGTTCGCTGCTCGCGCTCACTTTATAGCAGAACAGTGCTTCATGCTCTGGCGTACCCGCTGGTCACGATGGTCTACCTTTCCTTCTTTCACTCCTTACGATTCGAAAGATAAGAAAAACCAAAGTCGGATGGGGACAGGCGTAAGTTTTAAATAAACGCCACTCTCATACTCCCTTGTCATTTCACTTCGTAATTTCGTACTTTCAGTCTAGGAACCTGACCATTTCTTTCCACCCTAGCTGGTGGCCTCTTTAGAAAAAATAAGTGAGCAGCTGGTCACACATTTCTAAGGAGGTGCTTTTTTTTCTCTCTGGCAATCGACGTGGCGTATGTTTCAGTTGTTCCCCTTTACTTCAATTTCGTTTTGGTCGTGCGAAAAGAGGCGATATCGCTGGCCTAGCAGGAAACGATTAGACTGTTTCGATTGCTCAAATTCTCCCCCTTCACATTCGTCCTCCGTACTACGATCTTTTCCAGCTCCCCTTTTTTTTTTAATTTTCCGTGCTTTGCTCACGTCAGTGTTCCGCTCGCATTCTTCAGATTTCGGTAGTTTCATTCTCATAAATCCCCTTCTTTGTTTTCCCACTTGAGCGTTGCTTTCTTCCTGGTTTTTCATCTCTTCATGTCATAAGCTGTCAGTAGCCGAGTGTTTAGTGCTTTGTTCTTTTAAAAACTCTTTTATGTCTCGCGGCCTCTATATTAGTTATACTCATCACTCTCCTTCCCAAGTCCCCGGTGTCTTTCTATTGTTTCCTTTACGAAGCAGTGGCTTTGCTCTACGCACGCTCCTGTAGCTCCAAGTCTGAGTGTTTATGACAGCCCCGGGAGGCTGAAGTAACGAACGCGCACACACAGCTAAAGAACAAGCGAGAGCGCACGAGGCGCGGAGAAGTGAGCCGAAATATAAGCTCAGGTCTAACAAAATCACGCTGAGCCAGCGCTTGCCTCGTATTCACTGGGCTGTTTCTCGCCCGCCTTGCTTCTTTTTTTTTTATACCTTCGTTCACTTCCCGACAACGTCTCTTTCTTTCCTTCTTATTTTCGCTATTTCTTTCGGCCTGAAGGTTCTCTGCAGCACGAAAAAGAAAGGAAACAAGGATGGAAGGGGGCTACATGGGAGGCAGGATAAGGAACAGCTATGTGCGTAAGGGGCCCAAAAGAATGTGTGCGCGTATAAGTGAATTAAGCTGGACATTTGCTGTCCGGCGCAGGCGCTTTAAGGGATCGAGCATAGGAAGTAAGGAGTGGTCAGGGAAGCGGCCTAGAGACGGAGTGACAAGCATGCACGCACGTAAACGCTGAAAAAATAATAGCGATAAACTTGAGATGGCAGAAGAAGAGCTTTAACATTGTGTCAACCCGCCTCTTTTGCTTCTCGAGCCCCGGCTTTGTCATATAAAAACGCAGCCATGCTACCGTTAACTTGTTTTTTTTATAAGTGCCACCGATGCTCATAGTGTACTTTTTCTATTGTGAGCTATGTTTGCTATTCGCTAGAGCAGCGGCACTTAGCACAAAGGCTTCGGGCCGGGGAATCATTTCTGGGGCGGCTCTTGTAGAACAACGCTTCCAAAAGAACCCCGCTTGGGAGCACGATTGAAAGCTAGGGAAATGGAGCTGCGTTGGTTTGGCTACAGTACTATTAGACAACCGTAAAGTGGTTCTGCAATAATTGAAATTTACGTGTTAGCACCAGCTGTGACTATTCCCAACGCCGTTTCTATCTCTTTATAGGTTAAAGTGAAATGATGAGTGCTATTGTACTTTTATGCTTTGACTCCTAGAAAATCACGCAACGTTTGAAATGTGCTTGAAGGTTGTCCAGCCTTACTGAATCAACACTAAAAGTAAGACTTCTACAGCTTACTATTTTGGGGGCTATGTACTTAGATGAGGATCTTTATCGTCTTGCTTAACTTCTTCATATTACTGATTCCTCTGAAAACTGTAGCCTAATCTTTCAACCAAGTTATCCCACAAGTTTGGCACAAGCTGTAGACTAAACAATCCTTCTAGACATACCCGTGGCTCAATAGAAGCACATATCTTTCGCTAAAACTTGTTGCGCATGGCAGCATTTTTTATAACATTTCTAATACAGACACCTTCATACACCTTCTCCATGGGCGAATCAATCTTTGTCACTTTGTCGCTTCGATTTCGTGTCCCACTTCATGAAATCTTATTTTATGGGGAATCCTTAATTTGAGCCCTGCATGCAGACGTCGGATGAATGTGATCTAGACTGTTGAAGAATCACAAATAGCTCCATTGAATCACTGTAACAATCGAGGCGCGCAACTGTATATCTACACTCGCTTGCTACTGAATCACCATAACTTGCTTAAACTTTGTGGCAACATCGAAATGTTCAAAACAAGAAGGATCAGTTTCTAAGAACAGCCTGCTGTTTACAAATGTTATCTGAAGTTGCATGGCACTCACGCACTCTTTTTAATAATAAGCTATTTTCAGTTAAGCTTCCTACATAATGTTAGTCCATATATTCTATCATTCGTGGTTGTTCCTCTAAACGACGATAGGCAGGACTCACTCGGGTGCAGAAAAAGGTTTGCCAATAGCTCTCCATCAAACGTTAAGTTGAGCATATACGTGGATTGCAGTCAAGCCCGCTCTCTAATGCGAATTCGCTTTTATGCACCAACAGCATTTCAAGTGGCATGCTCCCAGTCAGTACGACAAGCCCCTCACGAAACTATGACCCAGGCAGAGAATTCAGAAACTTCGCAATGCGGCTCTTTGGTAACTCAACCAAACGCCGACTTAATTTCTTTTTTTTTTGTCTTGTTGAACGTGACGCTCTGGTCGCCGATACGGGCTGTCTTTTTTGTTGTTTTTTGGAAAAGACGGTGTTTAATGTTACGCGCGGCGGATGAACAAAACGCTCCGCAATGCCCTGAGGGCTCACAGTCGAAAGCTGGCGAACCGTTGTCGGCGCTAACCCTGGTGGTAACGTTCCTGCAATGCACTGGCGGGCCGTCGATTACGAGCATCGGAATCGATCATGTGTCGTGCGGCTCAAATGTGGCTCGCGTGAGCTCTTCAAGAAACTTTTTAAACACCGGCTTGAAAGGGAGAAATAGAAGTTTTTTTGCGGCATTAGCATACTTCGATACGCACAGGGGGCTTCATTTTTTGTCGCGGATGTGCACGGGAGGTGGTGAGGCGAGCCCTGAGCATACGCCCGAAGTTATCCGTGAGCTTCTTGTGTGTGCGTGCGTGCGTTTGTGTGTGTGTGTGTGTGTGTGTGTGTGTGTGTGCGTGAGTGCGTGTGTGTGTGTGTGTGTGTGTGTGTGTGTGTTTTGGCTATTTTGTTGTGCACGGGTCACATTATCAAATGAAATAGAGTCCGTGGGAAATTTTTGAAGGACAGGCTACATGCGGGATGAGTAGAATGAACCTTTTTTTTTTGCAAAATGAGAATAAAAAAACAAGTACAGAATGTTTGTTGCAGTAAAAGTTACCGCTTCTTCAGCGACTCTGTATAATATAGTTCACCGCGTTGGATTCACCCACGCGCTTGCTCTAAATCCTCCTCCCCCCCTCTTCTTCGTCAGGATTTCTCTCTCGTCACCTTCGCATTGTTTGTGCAACACGAAAGCCGCTTTTCTTTTTCTCCCGCAATATTGTTTGATTGTTTTTTTCCTCGCTTCCTCCATTCGTTCCTTTCGATACTTGCGAAATTGTGAGGCTCGCAGTCTTAAGAGCTGGCACAGCTCTTGGTTTCAGAGATCCTCCGCCTTCGAGAACCCATTAAAATTTTCATTCGAATCCGACGCGGCTTCTTGGGCTGCTACGAATGTGAGCAAGAAGCCGCTGTAGAAGCTAATAGAAGTTCGGTCAGGTAAGGCTGATTCGAGCTGCACATGAAGAAACCGCACAAATATTTCATCTGTTCTTTTCTACAATCTTTCCTCACCCGATTCCTTTGCGCTGGAATCACACGTTTCTGCGAAGGAAGCCGACGTGCAAAGACATTCGAAACCCCGAATATCAGTGGGTCTTAAATTAGGGAGACTTTTTTGGGACTTTCTCCAACAAAATTTTTGACCAGCTATGCAGCTAGAATGCTTTTTAACAGCGGTTACTGTAGTCTTTCGTGAGAGATTACGTCAGTGAGATTGTATTCAAAATTACCAGCACCCCGAGTGGGGAAACGCCGTAGGCTATTTTCGTTTATGTCGGTCTTTGTTGCCAGTTGGGAAAAAAAAATGCGAACAGCGTTAAATTACTCCGGTTATGGCGCCTTGGTAAGAAGCTTAGTTCTTTCTTGGAAGTTGGGAGTCAGCTTAGAGAAATCTACTTCATTCGACGTCTTGCTTTGCAGATGGGGGATATCTTGAAACCTCATATGCAAATTTTCACTGCTCGCTAGCAGTTACTGCAGACACAGAGTAAGCCTTCCTAGGGTGCGACCGCTAGTCGCAAATACTTAGGAAGAATGCGTACAAGTTGAAATGGCTTCGCTCTGTTCGCAATGCACTACCGAAATAACCAGCGTAGGCGTATTGCTGTCCTTTGTACGATTGACTTGCCCGATTGGATTTCGCTAGGTGAACCACATGCTGATATTACTTATATAGGTGGCCACAGTGTAATGACAAAGGATGGTCAACTTCGCTACCGGCATTATGTTTGGGAGACAACTGCTCATAAAAAAATACAGAAAGAAACACGTGGATTCTATAAAAAGAGCAAGTTGTGATGAGATACGAGTGTCACTTTATCTCCGTTAAACATTTACTGGATGACATGCGTCTGTGCGTATTTGTGTCAATATAGACGACTTAACTATAACTGTTCTGACCAAACTATTGCTTCACAGCAATTCGTAATATATTCGGTTTTATTCTCACAGCTTTGTAAGAAGTTGCTGTACGTACTTCTACTATATATAGACATTTATCTAACATTGCGTAAAGAGACGACTCATTTCTAAAAGATGCCTCCCTCACCTCGTCGTGTGAAATGTTCTTTAGCATAACAGCTTTCTGTAAATATGTTCATTAGCGTCTTAAGTTAGGCTTGTTGTATCCAATTAACCACGGTACCCAACACTGCATGAATACCTCTGTCCAACTTGCAACGTACCTGAAATTTTGGCCCACATGATCCTCGCGCACTCTTGCAATGTACGAGCAGACACATCGCCTTCACTGAATACCTGTGACACTGGTCAAGCAAACGAACACCTAATCGGAACGTGGTAGGCCAAGCTCGCCTCAAAGGACTTGTATAATCAACGATCATACAACGCTTGCCAGAATCAAGGAGGCAGCAAAGACCAGAGGTTTGGTTCCTGGAATTAGGAGATCTCCAACCTAGCGTAGCCACTGCTCTTGCACCGCGATACATAATCATCATCATCATCATCATCATCATCATCATCATCATCATCATCATCATCATCATCCTGACTACGCCCACTGCAAAGAAAAGGCAAAGGTCTCTCCCATAATCTGCCAATCAACCCGGTCTTGTGCTTTGTGCTGCCACGTTACACCTGCAAACGTTTTAATCTCACCAGCCCACCTAACTTTCTGTCTTCCCCTCGTGTGTTTTCCTTCTCTGGGAATCCGGTCTGTGATGCTTAACGACTAACCGTTATCCTGTCTACGCGCTACGTGTAGGCCCTATTCATTTTTTCTTCTTGATTTCAACTATGATATTCTTAACCCCAATTTGCTGACTGACCGACTCTGCTCTATTTTTGTCTCTTAACGTTACACCTATCATTTCCATTTCCATTGCTCGCTGTGTCATCCTCGATTTATGCTGAACTCTCTTTGTAAGCCTACAGGTTTCTGCTCCGTAGTTAAAACTGGCAAGATGCAACTTTTATATGTTTTCCTCTTGAGGTTTAATATTAGGTTACCAGTCCAGATTTGAGAATGAGAAATAAGGATGGTGTGATCCACACCACCTTTATTCTTCTATATATATAGGTATTTCACTTTCATGGTTCGGGTCTATAGTTACTACCTGTCTTAAGTAGACATACCGCGATACACTTTCGTGAAGTAAACGTTTATTTCTCCTCCTACTCCTACGCCACCTATATTAAAGTAAGCAGTAAACTGCGTCATGTGAACTAGACTATGTCTTCATTTTATAGTGTTTTTTTCTTGTTTACGCGAGTCTTCCACCGTGATACGTGTGACTAAGTTTACAAAACGTCCGCTCAATGAATAAGAGCAAGCGTCAAGGATCTGGCGTCAGGCGTAGTTTTTGCCTGGCGCAATCTGTGCAGAAACTGCGGTGCTTTCGCTTCTGATTCATTTACCCCTAATGTTCACCGCTAGTGTAGCTAAGCATACTTCATTGGCTGTACTACAGATGTTTCACGGGCAATGTTAGTGCACTTCATTGGGTGGAACGCCTTCAAGCAGCAACTGAATACTGCCACATTGTATAAAAAATTTAGAAAATAATTTTAGCTCGGTGTGTGTATCATTATTATCATCATAATCATCATCATCACCATCATCATCACCATCATCATCACCATCATCATCACCATGAGCCTGACTTCGCCCGCTTCGCTGAAACGGCGTCTTCTGCTTTTCTCTAAGTAACCCAGTTCGGTTCTTGCTCCGATCACGGCATCCCCACAAATATTTTAATTTATTCGGCCCATGTTGTTTTCTCTCTCTCTCTCCCCTGCCCCCCATGCGCTTGCCTTCTCCTGTAAGTTTGGCTGTTGATTTAAATGAACAGCAGTTATCACAACTTTCAGCTACATGCAATCCCCATATGCTATGTAAGGAAACTAAGAGCTATGACGAGAAGTCAGACAAGTAGCCATCTTGCCCTTAGCACCCTCAACTTCATCGTATTCTCTCGCAGACCTAGGCTGTGCACGTTTGTTCCTCTGCGTCATGTTCGTCTTGACCTTGACTAAGATGTACTTAAAATGCGTATGGTATTCCCTGACCCACTCTACTCTCTTCCTGTCCCTTAAGCTTACGCCTATCGTTTTCTTTCCATGGCCCGCTGTGTAGTCTCAATATGTGTACGCACTCGAACATATCACTGTTACTAAGCCGATCACTGTCGCTGCTAAATATTCCACATCGGGTCGCGTAATATCTCTATCTATTCGTTGTGCAAAAAAAACGTATCTCGCACTACCTTTTGCCCACCCGGCAGTACGCAGCAAGCACGCGATGTATTTTGCCAACAGCCTCATTTATTTCGTTTGCACGCGTCGAGAGCCCCTCGCTGGCAAAGTGTACACACAGGCACGGCGTCGTCGTCAACAAACGTGCCGTGACAAGACTTCGTCAGGTGGACTACACACACATGAAGCAGAGACACACGCGCACATACATGAACCCACCAGTGGCACGAGGCCGCGCTGATTTCTTCTCGTCCCTTCCGGGTATGTGTAGCGGTGGCAACGCGAAACTGCAGGTATGGGCGCAGTAGCACCACGCCTGGCGACAAGAGAAACGAGCTACTGCGTGTTCACTTTAAACTCGTTCCTGGCACCACTCGTCGGGGTGGGCTATTAGGGGAATCGCCGTAGAGATAAAGAACGCAACAAATAGGAGTGGTTGCTCACTTCGCTATCAGCTGCATGTCCATTGCGTTGATGACTGAGGCAGCTTTTACGGTAGCTTTTTTTAAAGACAGGCCACTAGCTCATGCAAGTACCGGGAGAGTACTGAACACCTCAAATATTGGTAGTTCAAATTAGAGACGTAAGAGAACTGAAAATGCTTTATGTGCGAAATGTCCTTGCCTATAGGCTTGTCGGCGTTTCCTGTCGCCATGGTGCGTCATGTAGTCAGAATCCATCATCCTTCTCGTTCATGAAATCAAAGTGGAACGGAAGATGTGGACAAAAAGGTGGTGTTTAGAACAAAAGTCGATGCATGGCCATACAAGAGAAAAAATGGACTGTAATTCGTCGTACGTTGTATGGTGGTATTATACGCGAACGTGACGAAAGGAAGTACAGTGGCCCAATTTTTGTGATCCGGTTGAACGTATACAAGCAGATCCTGTCAAACAAAGTGTAGTAGAAACGCTCGGTCAGACAATTAGTTTGTGGTGGTATGCTTCTGTGGTTTTGTGGATGGTCTTGGAGGTCTAGAGGACTTCATCAAGGACATGCAAAAGAAATGTCTTGCCACGGTCACTAAGACGCACACGCGGGGCGCCATGTCATAAAATAATGGCGCGAAGGTCGGAAGTCGAAATCGGCGGCTTAAGAGGTAGCACCACACGGAAGAGCTGCCGCCTCCGTGTAGCGAGTAAGGTGGTCCACGGCAGTAACAATCGAACGGTGACAGGTCGGCGCAAGCGAAAGAGGTCCGTTCAAGTATATATGCCCACGAATTCAAAAGGAGTGGACGAGCATGGCAGTGGTTGCAATATGGCCCCGCACGAGAAAAGAAGTGGTACGTTTTCGGCGCTGGCACGACGCGCAGGAAGTGACGTACTTGGCGACAGAAGTGGAAAGGTCAGGCCAAAATCAGCGAGACTTGAGGAAGTTGTATTATCATGTTACACAACGATGAAATGCTGTATTTTGAGGCGTCGTCGTCGTCGTCGGCCTATAGTGGGACCATGAGATCTGGCGACTCGTCGGCGGGTGACTCGTCGGTCGATTGTTAGCGCCTGCCTTTTGTCTTCATCGGGGTCATGTAAGTGTCATGTCGCTCTAGTGTAAACGCGCCTTAAGTGGCCAGCTGTCGCGTCGTCATGAAACGCTTGCAAAGGTTCCAGACGAAGTGAGCGATGAATGAAGGGGACTCATTGGTTAACGAGAGGATGGTAAATTTGGTGACATAATGCACCATGTTGAAGCTTGAAACGGGCCAGTTGTCGTCTTAGGTGGTTGTTTGGAGCACGCGATGACCAGTGAGCCGATCGATGATTGTGCGTCAGTAGGCATGTTGAAGCGAGGCGAGATCTGTAAACGAAAGAAGGTCCGTCGAGGCAACAAGCTCTTTCGAACCAGCAGCCGTCTGTCTGCTTGGTCACTTGGGTGGTCGGTGACGAACAGATGGAAGGTGACATTTGGGCGCTTGGCGAGAGCGGGCAACACGACTAAACGTCGCCATCTTGGTGCTGCTGACCTTACCTATATACGACACTGCAGTGATATACTCTTATAATCGTAGCACCCAACGGCCAAGGTGTCCGACAAATTTTTGAGAAACGATAACCAACACAGAGCATGATGGTCAGTCACGATTGTGAAACGCTGGCCGTATAAATCAGGGTGCATTGGATGATGTCCGGTACGGCAGTGACCAGGTTACATTTTCAATCCAGATGCACGAGCAGAAGCAGCCCAGCCCACGTCGCGTGACAGACGATAATGATCTCTACAGGTTTAATAATATGTGGGGTTTAACGTCCCAAAACCACTATATGATTATGAGAGACGCCGTAGTGGAGGGCTCCGGAAATTTAGACCACCTGGGGTTCTTTAACGTGCACCCAAATCTGAGCACACGGGCCTACAACATTTCCGCCTCCATCGGAAATGCAGCCGCCGCAGCCGGGATTCGAACCCGCGCCCTGTGGGTCAGAAGCCGAGTACCTTAGCCACTAGACCACCGCGGCGGGGCGATCTCTACAGGTTTGGTTATACAGATTAAGATGAAGTACACAACACCACAACACACACACACAATATATATATATATATATATATATATATATATATATATATATATATAATATATATATATATATATATATATATATATATATCCTTTAAACAATTTTATCTGAAGACATCTTTGTAACGAACCCCTCTTTTTCTCAGGTCACAGGGGAAAGCAGAACGTGTGCTTTAGCCCCCCGCGTTCTAAAACTGACTCAAAAAGAGCGTTAGGCTCGGTCGAGCAGCGGCCACGCATCGATTGAGGCATGCCCCGTGGTTTAGGCGGACGCCACCACGTGGAAGAGAACGAGGTACGCCCCGCCGAGTTATTAACGTCTTCGCAAGCTGCTCAAAAATACCCCTGGTGTTCGTGTCTTCCAACACGGCGCCCAGCTGGGACGACGGCAAGGACGACGATAGTTCGCGTGTACAAAACTAAACAGTGCGGGACCAGAAAAAAAAACGAGAGTGATGGGAAGCTTCAAGCTGAGAGTGAGAGAGACATAGAATCTAAGCATGCACACCCTGTCTGGATTACAAAAGTATGCAGCGTTGTAGAGGCTAAAGAGCACACAGGATGACACTAACGTTCGCCTGTGTATCCGACTACAGGCTGACGTTACTGTGGCCATTCTTAAATAGCGAGAGGAGATTTGTCAGGTCACGAACATGCTGTAATATTACGGCAAGTAAAGTCTACGAACCCACGTGGGGCAGCCTTCTGCAACAGGTTATGGTTAGATTGATGATTACAGTTAACACTATAGAGACACGTAGCTCTGGAAGGCTGCACGCTTGTCGATCAGGGCCCCCGTGAATTTCAAGGAATGTCCCGGGGACAAGGATAGCAGAATATGAGAATGAAAAGGGTGGACGCCTTTCAATATGTTGAAAAAAAAAGGGGGGGGGGAGGGACGGAGGTTGGAAACTCGCTAGTGTGGCGGCTCTATTGAGAGAAGACGTTACGGAAATATCCCGATCCTTCATCGACTGCATCTAGGAAAGAGCGTCTTCGCGCACGTCGCTTAACCGATGGCGGCCTGGGGGAGTCGCGTATGCTGCTTGGCGAAGAGATCTTGATTACCTGTTCCTTCTTCGGTTTTTTTCTTGCGTTGTGATTTTGTGGCTTCCTGTAAAAAATTACGATAGTCGCAGCTTTCCTTAACTCATGTCTTCTCTCAACATGCAAACACGTTGCACCCCCCTCACCTTATACCCCCTCGCCTTTATGGTTTTGAAGCGCAAAGACACAGTGAATGGCGTCCCACCGCGCCTGCCTCTCCGGAAAGCATGCCTTGCGGAGAAAATGAATTATAACGATTCCTGGTAGCAACTTGCGAAGGTCCTCATATATCAGGGTGTCCTTCTTCTCCGACCTTTTTTTTTTTGGTCTCGCATCGCTTCTGTTTTTTTTTTCTAGCGCTTGTCTTCTCACTCTTCCTGCGTTCTCTGACACTTTTTGTCGACTCACTGTTGCTCACTTCCATACCGTGCCATCCAGTAAAGTTTCACGCATTCCCTCTTTTTTTTAATCTCTCCTAAGGCATTATTCGTCACTCTATTTATCAATCCTTTTCCTCGGTCCTTATACACTTTGTACTTAAATGAACTCCTATATTCGCTTTTTTTTCGTGTCTTCGCTCTAAGCGTAGTATCGCGCCATCGCTATCCGTGTTTCGCGCCATCTCTTTCCACCTCTCCCTCGCGTTCTTTTCATGTTTAAGAGCATTTTTTTATTTCTTCCTTCAAATTCTGAACAGTGTTTCTATTTCACGCACATTGTCAACGTCAGTGCTGTAGCGCACGTCCCAAATTTGCTTTTTTTTTCTTACGCGTTTCACCGTAATTATTATATTATATATGCTTGTAATTCATCCTCTTTCCTTTTCTTTTCCTTGAGATCTTTCTCTTCAGTTTTTTTTCCAATTTTCACTGGTCCTATTTTCTTTTAGGCGAAGACAACGGAAGAAGGGCCGTTCATCCCATGGGCTTTCAATGTGCGCAGTATACTGTTTTCCTTGTTTTTTCTTTTGTTTTGTTTATTTTTGTTTGCTTTTTTCCAACACGCTTTTACATAGTTTCGGGCTGCCGCACCGCATTGAAGATTGATCAGCTTCATAATTCGTTTGCCTTGGCAGGTCAGTGCCTCCTGTACTCTTACCCTACGTGAATTCGTGTCTGCCATATGCACCTCTTTATATATATATATATATATATATATATATATATATATATATATATATATATATATATATATATATATATATTACAGCCTCTTGCGATGCGCTCGCGTTGCTAGTATAGTCGTCCGGCGCGGACAACGCGTTCAACGCGTTTGCTCTCTTCGATGTCTATTTTATCACGGGAAACAAACGAGCCTCGGCTCGTTGGCATAAAAACGGTGCCTGTACCACTGAAAGGAGCTCGCCTTGCGATCTTCGGCACTACTGTATCTTTTGAAAAGTGAATCCGGGCGGGGGAAGAAGAGAGAGAGCTATTTTTACGGGATTCGTCTAATACGTTTCTAGTCTTGCGTTTTTAAGACTGTCGGAGCGCATATTCTTTTCTGAAAATGAATACATGGAACGCATTTGGCTTTGCCACTGAATAACTCCGGCAGCGAGTTAGTCGTAATTCGTAAACTAGGAGAACAACAATTTTTATGAATGTTTATGCGTTGAACTTGTGTACGTTGAACCAGTGTGTATGAAGTGCTCTCACGAACAGATATCTTAAAAAAAGCGGCGAAGGAGCAATTTTCTGATTGTGCAGCGCTCCTACTTAAAACGGTCTCTTTGCCAGATTCTATTCAAAGAGGCAAATCTGCTTAAGAAATCTGTAGGGAGCGTCACAATATATCACGCTCTTGAGTGACAATGGCAAAGTCAGTATGCGCGCGTATGCCTCCAAATCTGGTATGTACGTCTTTACGTTTGGACGCACTGCAATGTACGATATAGTTTTTAAAGATTAGGTGAACACTGTTTCAAAAACGTCTATAAACTCTTATGTGCACTATGCGATGCTTAGCAAAGTAAAGAGCCGGCTGATGGAAAATATGGTAGAGGGGATTTTCCCACAAGAGCACTGGATCTGATTGTCGTAAAAGGAGCGCGGATGATTCGGGAAGAAGTTTCGGATGTTCTTCTCACATTTATCACCGAAACTGACAGGGGTGACACTTAATAAACGTAACACTTGAAAGAAGCACTCGGTTGGGACAATAATCGATTAAGTCTGCCATGCTGGAACCGCCTGTAACAACATTGCAACAACCACCAATGTGTTTTATGGACGTTCTCTGAAAAAAAAATTAAGTTAGCCTCAAGTGTACCAGGAAGTGAATCAAAACCGTAAGCCACTTTTCACCGATTTGCCGCTCTGCGCGCTTTTAGATTTCTAGTAGAAGTTCTTCGTTCTTTCGTAGACGAAGATATATCACCGAAATGTTTCGACGCCGTCAGGCGCTGAGTTAAAACAGACTTTGTAAGCTTTTCGTTTCAGATTATGTATGCGTATTAACACATGTATGTTGGATGACCAGAGCACAAAACTTATTCGCTTCTCATTGCCACTTTCATCGCGAATCTTGCCGGTGAGAACTTCACTTCTCCATTTCGTTTTTCAGTTAAAAACGCAAGTTAAAGATGCATCGCAGCACTGCGTATCCTCTTTGTTTCCCTTTTCTTTTCCTTTCTATACTTGTCATTGTATGAAGGCTAGCTTACTATTTCACTTCACTATATTGTTCAACAGCGGCACGTACGTCCTAAAGCAGCCCCGTCCTTCTACTTATACCTCAGTTTTTTTTTTCGGCGTAATGTGAGACTGCCTTACCTGCACTTCCTTAATGTCTTCCGATATCAAGATATAAAGAAAAGCAACGCTTAGGCTGTGATGAGCAGAGCAGCAACGCAACCGGGAGTCAATATAACACTACGGAGAACCACAGATCTACCTGCATCATTGGTTTAAGGCAAGCCACACAAACCGGAGCCGTATAGTTTTGCATGCCAAATGAGCGATTGCGTCATGTGCATATATAGTGCCGTCTCCTGCAGGCGACTGCTGCCTCCCAGAGCTGAGTCAGCCAGTTCTCTCTTTGTCTTATATATTGAATAACTCTAAGCTACAGTCACCTGATGAAAAGTTGTTGGTGGCGGGTTTCACACGCATCACCATAGAAGCAAACACCAGTTTCGTAGAACAGGGATAGAGAGGGGAAAGATTACGCATTGGATGAGTGAGAAGACAGGCAGAATTCAAGAGTCTGAACAAGAGAGTACGACAAAAAAAACGCAACTCGCAAATCAAGGCCCTACTCTGCGACTACGATCGTGGCGACTATATAGGAAAACGAGAACACCGTCCTACCCGCATACGGAGGCGCTTTATAGAGACATGAAAGAAGAGGACCACGCGAGTTGATGGAACTGTACGTTCCCCGCAGCCAGGGCGCATATATATACGGCACACGAGGGCCGCCGCGAAAACGGGAGTTGCCGGAAGCGAGCTCGCACGCGTCTGTAAATGACGTTTTTGCTGGTCGCTCCCTTCTTCCAGCGAACCGCCAGATTCGGTCCGCCTTCATCGCTAACCCTAGCGGCTGGTTCTTTAAGGGAAAGCCTACATGTATACTAAGGGAAAGGCTGAAGGAACGGTAGGCACACATATTTTATGCAACTCGCGCTCCAGCCAGCCAAGCGGCAAAAAGCTCGCGCGGGAGCGCGAAATACGGCTACGCGCCGCACGTATGTCGGCAGCTCTGAGAATCGAGCTCAGCCGACCGCAAGCATCGTCTCCGCTCTCCCTCCTCCCGGAACTCTTCAAAAGAACGCACTGCGTTGTTGCCGCGTTTTCCCGTTGTCCGTTATGGCCGCGCCTACTGAATGCATTTGGCAGGTGGTGCCGCTTGCCCGGTGCAGTTTCCGAGTTTTCTTGGAGGAGGAGTGCCCAGCGCTCCGTACTCGCGCAAACGCTATACGTCGTTCATCTCCACCGTATACCACTGCTTTACGTCTCTCCCAGCAATACCTCCCCCGTATTTTAGTTCACGTACTCACATTCGCTTCTGGGTGAACATGTACGAACGAAAAAATGCAAAGAAACCGTGAAATAAGGGTACTGGGAAGATAAACGAAGCCCAGAGTTTCTCGGACTACCGCTTCAAACCGCGTTCTCTTTCGTGGTGGTCAGTTTTTTTTGCCGCGGTAGTCAGCCGCCGTCAGTTCTTGCGCCCGATGTAGCGCTTCGCTAGGACAATATTTTTCTTGGCCGTTTGGAACGACGTCTTCGTTTTGCCATTCCGTCTGGTGCTCCACCATTGCCGCCTTGCTGTGAACGATTGGAACGAATGAGAAAGAAAACAAGAATGAGGCGCTTTTTTTCTCCTTCTCGTCGTCCTTCTCTGACCGTCATTTTCCGAATGGTTCGTTTTATTGCTTACTTCTCTGCATATATAAAAAAATAACAAACAATGCTCGACTTTTCAGTGCTTGCAGCTAGCTTAACGTTCCTTTCCTTGGCGAGATTCGTTCCCGTGCCTAAGTAAAGAAGACGTGCCCCGAGTTTCCTTAATTTCCTCCTCCCTCCTCCCGGGTTGAGAATCCCCTTTTAGCACGCGACGTCTTCGACGTGCTTCTAATTCCTGCTGTTGCCCGCGAGAACGGGAAATGCTGTTAGTACAGCGCGATTAGCGAGGAAATAAAGCTGCTTTGAAGAGGGCAGCTCTCGAATAGTTTGTACTGTTCGTGCACGCAGCGTGGATTTCCGGCTGCAAATCGCCCCGCAGT